>JAQPPZ010009271.1:0-18096 GCA_028583015.1 Wollemia nobilis
AGAAGAGGTAGGGATTTTTATAATCTCTGTTAAATTTTTGTTTCGTTCGTTTTCTTTGATTGTTTTCATTTTAGCCCGCATTGCTTAGGGGAAAAGTCATTTATGCTTGTTCCATTTTCGTTAAACAAATGAATCCCACACATCACGTGAAATTAAACCAATACTTAGTCGTAAGACCTCAAACCCCCTTGAGCAAGACCAATGAGGTTCATCACCACCCTGGCTTAGCTTTGCATCCATTTCCGATTGTCACCGTTGCAAGGAACTCGATGAAAGCTTCACCCAGTGTCGCCTGGGTGATTCCACAGCTTTGCAGGATAAGTCTTCATGGTAGGTGCCATTAATGACAAATTTCTTCCGTACTGGATATCATAACATCCGATTCACGACGTATAGTCTCCTTCTCATAATGAAGTGGGTATATAGAGAGGTTGAAGTATCGGCCTCGGTCAGCATTGAAGGGGCGACCATTTTGGGAGTTACATGAGCCTTCATTATGCATTTAAACGCCTTCAAAAAACATTCAAAAATAAAACAAAACATCAAACAAAATTAAATCCATCAGGACACACCAAATAAATATTTAAAAGAGATAATCAAAATGCTGTGCATGTGTGTTCATTTCTACTATGTAACAAAAGAAAAATCATCATAAATAAAAAGATAAAAATCTACGTGATTTGCTGCCTTCTCCAAAGCTCCAAGGATTCTTGGTAATCGCTTGGTCACTCCAAAATGCCTAAAGGTGTCCATGAACCCTTTGGTCAACCAAAATCACCCCAAATGTGCCCATCCGTGATGGGGAGATCCAACAAAATTTAGGAAATTTTGTATTTTTTTTCCAAATTAGTGCATCTTGTCGGGCTGCATTCTTCTCAACCTTAGAGTCTTATTGGATTTGAAATTTAAGGGTGGAGTTAGTTGATAATTTTAAACAAATAAAATTCCCTGTAATCCTATTACCTCAAAAAATTCATTTAAAGGGCCAAATTCCATCATCTAGTGCCCTCACCATATTCTAAAATCATGCCCAATTTTACACTTTCTGGTTTGTCTGGAGGTCAATATCTCCTAAATGTGATTGTGAGTTAGGAATTTTGAAAATTCATTTTTATCTTATCTAGCCAAGAGGGACATAGACACTAATTTTTATCTTATCCATCTGCCTCTTCAATTTTTAGGGTTTTTAGAGAGACTGGGCCATGGTGCCTACTCCGTAGCCAAGCCCAACTACGGGCGGAGGCTATGGGGAATGTCCACAGTGCAATGAGTCATCTCTGTTATAATACCATGACCTGGTCATACCGCCTTATCGGCTCCGCCTACAAAATAATCCACAAGCCGAATCCCTGTGGCATATGCCTATTCAAAACAAATTTCTTTTCGGGAAGACGTTTACATGTAGACCTGATGTAAACAAAGAATCAGGCTAAGGTTAGACATGAGTGGCTACAGATGTGATGAAGGAACCATAGGCACACTCCATTTGAGGACAATATGGATATGGCATCCTTTCTTTACCTCCCATCTGTAATGAGAGATAAAATGCAAAGCGTAGGGATCCTTACACAGTACAGCTAACTCGCCCGCCCCTTTCACACCTTATGAGAGGGAGCATGAGGGAAGATCATCGATTCCTCGAAGGACAACAACATACAACGTGGGAACCCTAGCTTCCGCACTCACCGGGATATCATGATCACCCAATGAGGCCGAGCTCGGGTGCTACGCGCCCACCCGATAGAGGGAAGCCACCCATTGAAACTTTAGATCATAAAAACGAGGCAAACACATAGGAGAAACACTTAAGCCTCCCAGGTGCCGCAGGTAGGCCAAATTGACCCCAAGAGCTCGCGTAAATGCCACCCGTCAAGCCCAAATCAAGGCAAGTGCTTAAACAAAGTCATCAGAGACAGAGTATCGGAAGCACACGCTGGACAGAGAGCACATGCAATGCCGGGCGGATGAGTACGATGAACTACCTCGAGAGGGGGCCAACCCCTGCACCCAAAGATCCAAACAATATGAGAGGCATAATCCATTGGTGCAGGACTAGTCTCCTCAACTCCTGCCCAAGCTTTGCCTCCGAGACCTTACATTCCAGAGCAGCCACTCCCCGACATAATGATAGGTACCTTTTCACGGTGAATTCAATCCGTGTCATGGCTTTGTTTCAAGAGACTCTCGGTGAATTTTACGCAGGAGTATGAACCGTACGTAGAATATGGTTGAAAACTCCCATCAAGGCAGTGAGGGCCGCATTCGGCCACCCCTTGTAAAAGGGCCGTCTAGTCTACCATAACTTACAACGGAGCGAACAAAAGAGGAAGAAATAAAATCTTTTCGATGCACTAAGCGCTATTAGAGCGTTTAGAGTCTGTGGAGACAAAAGTCACCCAGGCATCTAAAACCCACATTACGTCAACTCCGTTTTCATCCTCTGCATCCCCTCCGTCTACACCTCTTTACCCTAACACTTCAAGCTGCCTCACTCGCAGCTTTTAAAGGTGAAGAGGACGCACAAGAACATGTTACAATACCATTTGCCAATGCTTCTACATCCAAGATAATGACGCATTGTTGCTGGAACATTCATAACCACCGCAGAGGCTCTGCTCGGATTGGTTCACACAATTACTTCCAAACATTGACAACCTAGATCATCATAGATGCTTTCCTGAACGCTTTGCCTTCAACATATGAAGAAGGCATCATCCATGATCCTGCTAGCCTCGTGCAATTTGAGGAAGAAACACATGAAAGACAAGGAATTGATGGAGAGATTTGCTTTCAAGTTACCTTATCGCCCTCTATGTCCGATCTCACAGATGCTCCAAAGTTGCTTTAACCCATCTCTTTGGTCATACCGCCACAGTTAACACAATTTTAGAAGAAGCTTTGGGTGTGCTTATAGAAGAGATCTAAATAGTAAAGTAACTGCTATCAAAAGAAGAGTGGAATAAAACCTAACAAACCGGATAACGGAATCACAACACGCCGTTAAATTCAAGTATAAATGTTCTCGCGCCGTAAGAAAATGCACTTCAAAGGTTAATCATGTATATTTCAAGCAGAAAGAGTATACACGTAGTGAAGATAATAGAAGGTAGGAACAGAATCAAGAAATAATACCCTAGGCGAAAAATCCACTACATCGAGTCCAGGACTCCTTTATTTGATCGCTGTTCGCTGCAAATTTAGTCACTTCCGCTGTAAATCAAACTGAGACCCTAATGCCCTAAGCCTAGGGATACAGAGAGAATTACATTGTGAGATTCATAGGCTAGGACACGACTGAATGGATGCCGGAAATTCAAAGAATTAATCTAAGATTTCCTAGACTAAATAAGAACATTACCGAGACAACCCCCTAGCCCAAATAATCAACAAATGGGGGTATTCAAAGACCCTTTGCCTACCCACAAAGCTTAGGCAAAACCACCTTAGATTAACGAGGTGGGGACAGAATCTTCCAAAAAGATTGGGGAATGATTAGCATAGTGACAAGGAACAAAAAGTGTTCATGGAAGGCTACCCCTGGTGTAGCTACTAGGAAGTTTTAGCCAACATCGTAGCCTCAACAACGTTCCTTACCAATGAGCCCCACCTAGACCTGAATGTTTGACACACAATGCAAACTCTCATGGCTGTGAGTTTGAGGACTGTCACACTGCCACAGTGATCGTGTCCATTTACGAGCTTATCCAACAGTTTAGCATTCCATAGAGAAGCCTTTATGGAAATATTAAAGCTATCAATTGCAGCCTCCACAAAGCAAATTTTCAACAACTTTGTGGTTAAGGGAAACGATGTGATGATCCTGGCCATTTCACCTTCATAGAAGACAAAGTCTAAACAATATTTAATGATGATCACAGATCCACCCCCGTACGTTATCGCGCGGGTCATGGATCTCAGAGCAAGAGAGTGTTGGTAGATAATCGTTCGCCCACTAACATCATTACCACCTAGCTCCTTAAACATTTGTGTCGTCACCTCTCACATCAGGCTCAATGATGCAAACACACACAGATTTCAACAGCATATGCTCCACAGCCGCACAATGGTTCTGCCTGCCTGCAGGACAAAAGACAACATCACCTAAAAGCAGCAAGGAAGGCAGATGGATTATAACATACTTTCAGGGTGGCCGGGACCGGCACAGAAGTCTGTCCTTCGATCGTTCACCATATTAAAGTATGCTTTGAAGGAGAAATACATGTAGTCCTAATGGACTTAGAGCCCTTCAAGTATTGCAATGCGATACAATTCATGCCTCAATCGATCTCTCCTTTCAACACATTTGATTTCCAAGTGAATCCATTCACAAAGGTCCATCACTTGTACCACTCCAGACCAAATAACAAAACTCTGGCCAGTGAGCCTTCACTTCATCCATTCCTTCATCATCAAAGCCAATTGCTGCACAAACATAAGGACAAGGGAAAATGTATCATGGAAGAGGCTCAACCTTGTAGCAAGTGCTTGCTCAAATTTAACTGACTGGCCGTAATTTTAAAAACACCTCACACAAAAGATAAAGTTTTAGACTCTAAAAATACCTAATGAATGGACTTGTGAAGGACTCCCATTTCCTCCCACCCAATCATCAACAATCAATGCCCAAATGGCCAATATGGGCCCTGGGGAGTATTTAGTGCTAAATGTTGTGGAAACCTCGCATTGGAGCCATAAGACATGGGGAGATTCCTAAGCTTCCCATAGGGATAGTTGTTCCTCTAGGCTACCCACCAAAACCTGTATGCAATTGGCATAGGGCTTTGATCATGTATTGAACCAAAACAAACAAAAGAAGCATTTGGAGCCTTTGTCGAAACATCAACGTCTATCAAACCACCCCTACCCTTAGACATCTTGCTTTAGAATATGCAAGGCCTAGGAAATAGGCAACATGGGGGATTGGCACCATATCTTTATACAACTCTGATCACAGCACATACATTGAGATTACCTCCCATGGCCGGGGTCAAACACCTCGGTAACGTAGTGGTCCCTCTCCTTTGCTAGAGAGTTATGAGTTTGGAAAGATTAACCTCAAAGAACATCAACGACTTTCATACATGGCTTTAAAGTTAGTCTTCTTGAGGTTCCATTTGAATCCATAACATGTTTAAGCTAAGAGAATCTGGCACTCTCCACCACAAGGAGTGTAGAACAACCACCATGGGACGCATTTTAACTTAGTCGAACAAGGAGAACTTTCAATGCCTCCAAGCAGCCACTTGCTGTAGAGATTGGGAATGTTTTTATCTCAAAGTGATTCACATTATATCTAAAACATTTATCTCACAGCTGGTTGTAACTAATCGCCCTAATCACAAAGATCCAATGGGACATAAGTACAACAAATAGGGCATGATTGCGCAGACCTCACAAAGATCGATGGCTGATCCATGCTGGATTCAAACCATGATGAGCACCGTCCACCCCGAGATCCTATCATGACATCGCACTCAAAGTGACCCCTATCCTATCCATGGGCATAGGGCCGATCCGTCATGTCTGCATTTCCGCAGCGTATCCTGGAGTGCAAAGAACATCGAGATGGGGGGGTAATTTATCTCATGAAGAGCCATAATCCAAACCAAAAGCTCACACACACACCAACACCCACAAAAGCTCCAAGGATTATCGCAATCACTTGTCACTCTGCACCCAAGGATTACCTCAAATCACCAAGTCACCCAAAAAGTTCTGCGATTATCGTAATCACTTGGTCACTTCAAAAAGCTCCAAGGATTATCGCAATCACTTGGTCACCCAAAAAAATCCCAAGGATTATCGCAATCACTTGGTCACTCTCAAAAAGCCCCAAGTGATTATCACAATCACTTGGTCACTCAAAACATCCAGATTATCGCACTCACTTGGTCACCTCAAAAGCCCAAGGATTATCGCAATCACTTGGTCACCTAAAAAAGCTCCATGATTGACTGCAACCTACCACATGATCACCAAAAAGCTCCAAGGATTATCGCAATCACTTGTCATCCAAAAAGCTCCAAAGATTATCGCAATCACTTGGTCACTTCTCCCAAAACTCTCCAAGGATTATCGCAATCACTTGGTCACTCAAAATCTCCAAGGATTATCGCAAATCACTTGGTCACCCCCAAAAAGCCCATGATTATCGCAATCACTTGGTCACCCCAAAGCTCCAAGGATTATCGTAATCACTTGGTCACCCAAAAAGCTCCAAGGATTGTCAATCACTTGGTCATCAAAAGCCCAAGGATTACTTCTCACAATCACTTGGTCACCCCAAATACCCAAGGATTCTAACGCTTTTGCAAATCAAAAATGTTCAAGGATCTTTTCCTAAAAGAAGCTAGTTCAAAATCCCAAAATGCTCCAAGGGTATTTTCACACCGCTTGGTCAAAATCAAGAAAATTCAAACAAAAATCATCAAAACATAAAAATTTCCATCTCATTTGTAAATGGTACCCAAACTGGTCAAGTGTGAGAGAAGCTTCACATTCACCTTGTATTCAAAAAAATCAACTAATCAAAACACAGGCCATATAATATCGTTCTATTACATCTTAATATTAAAAAGAAGCTCTGTACGTGACGTTTCAACACAAATCAATACATCGATTCAAAGAATCATCCTGTTCTCATCACTGATGCTTGATGTCTAAAAGAAAATATTTGTATGCATTGCACTGTCACTGGAGCTGGTGCATCTTTTAATGCAGACTGTAGAGTTTTATAATCAATACTTTGATTTCATTTTTAATAAATGCAAGAGCTGGGTCATGTTTTCTGACAACTTATTTTGTAAGGATGGTTCTATCTGAAATAAAGCTTTACATACAATATCTATAAACATGAATAAAAACATATAAAAATTTCCCTGTTAAAGGAACCAAAGATGAAACTGATAAGAATCAAACACATGGTCTTCATCTGCTTTCAGATCAAGCTCATCCTCAGAAGTAATGACCTGCAAGAATGCCGAGTTGGCAAAAGTACAAGCATCTCTCCCAAATCAAATTCCTACAGTTTCCTAGCCTTCAAGCACTAAAGAAACATCAAAAATTTGCAAAATGTCAAAATGTCAAATACTTGACACTCCCTGCACAAATCAAAGGGCAATAAACGATAGTGATTTTCATCACTCCATGCCCTCAACCTCTTGCTGGCAAGAAAAAAATCAAAATAACAGTGATCTTATCACCACAAATGAGCAAGTATCCCGATACAATTGAAGAAAATAAGGGAGTTAACCTCAATCCCTCGAACTCTCAAAGATTCTAATAAAGTCATGAGGCAAGCCGCAAAGTACTAAGCTTTTATTATATTTCAATGGTAGTCAAGGTAAACTTCTCACATGACGATACATTCGTTTACATTACCTGTGTACATCAATGTTTGCATGTGGGTGAGTCACTTATGGCTTCAGATAACACCAGCGCATTCACCTAACTAAATACAACAAAGGAGTTAGTGGAGCTAATTAGAAGAGATCCTCAAGACAGTTCGGCAAAGTTTCATCTCGAACTCCATGTGGTCCCGACAAACACCACATAAATGAATTCAATTGCACACATAGGGATGTGAAATAGATTGGTCAAAAGGAGTTCGATTCATACTATCAAAAAGTCTTGTAAGATAAAAGAATAACATAGTGAGTTAAAATGTCTCGTAGTTCCTGTGAAAACCTTAGCTACATTTCTAAACCAACTCGCTTACATTTCATCCTTACCATACAATCAAAAAATACAAAAACAAAAACCACATGTATACATACAAAGTAATGTATCACGCGTAATCACCCTAAACAACATAACACAAGTTCTAAATGTAGCCTATGGTGCCATAGTCAAACATCACAAATCCCATTCATCCATTTCATCTCTCGCTACCACTATAAATCAAAAACATATGCATCCATCATAACATATGCATCCATCAAAATAAATCAAACATGCATACATCCATGCTCATCAACCATCATGCATAAGATCAAAGAAAATCAAAACAAAACAATAAAAAAATGCAACACAAACAAAAGCAACAAATATTGCCGCACACAAGTGCTCTTGCACTTAACCTCTGGCAGGAAAAATTGATGTCGTGGTTTACATTGTCACTCTCCTACTCCCCAAGAAGGTTACCATAGCCGGACCTCGTCACGGGAAGATGGATCTTCAACAATTTCACCCCCAAATGGCATCACAAATGCGTCAAAACCCACCCAAAAACAACAAAATGCAAATACAAACACAAAATAGTCAAGATTGCTGACATAAGCGCCCCGTACCTAACGCCTGCTTACAAATATATATACATCAAACATAAATTACTTATTCTACCTAAGAAGGCTACTTTATAGCCGGACCGCCCATCAGGAAGACGGACCCCCGAAAATTTAATCCCCAAATGAAATAAAAAACAACAAAACAACAAAAGCAACACAAACAAAAATGCAAACACACAAAAATAAACATTGCCGTATACAAGTACTCTTTTCAAACCTAACCCTTGGCATAGACAAATCGATGCTGTGGTTTATTGTCACTACCTACTCTCTACAGAAGGCTACCATAGCCGGACCGCCCTATGCTAGAAGATGGATTGTCGATAATTTCACCCCTAAATCGGATCACTAAATGGGTCAAAGCCCACTAAAAACAACAATAAAATCAAAACACAAACAACAAATAAATCAATACCAAAAACAAAACAACAACACTGCGATACAAGTGCTCTTGCACTTAACCTCTTGGCATAGAAAAATTGATGTTGGGGTTTACATTATCACTATCCTACTCTACTAAGGCTACTATAATGGAGCGCCTCCATCCGGAAGGCGGATCTCGACAACCCCACCCCAAACGACGCACAAACGGGTCAAAGCCCACCCAAAAGCAAGAAACCAAACAACAAACAACAATACAGCATAGCCACATACAAGCGCCCCGTACCAACCACACAGAAAATTGATGTTTGGGCTTATACTGTCACTATCTCACCCCAAGAATGCTACCATAGCCGGACCGCCTACGGGAGGATGGATTTTCGACACTTTACCCCCAAATGGCCTCACAAATGGTCAAAGCCCACTAAAAACAACAAGAAAATCAAACAACAAAAAACAACAAATAAATGCAACATAAAAATAAAACAATAAGAAAACGAGCGTGCTTGCACTTAACCCCCCCGGCATATAAAACGCGGCAAGTTAGCCGCAAACTGGCACGACCCCACCCCGAAGAAGGCGCACCAGCCTGACTACTCCATCAAATAATAATTTTTGACAATTTAATCCCCCAAATGGTGTCACAAAACAAATAAACAACAAAACAACAAAAAATGCAACCCAAACCAACACAACATTAGCTGACACAAGTGCTTTTGCACTTAACCTCTTGGCATAGAAAATGGATGTCTGGGTTTACATTAAAGTCACTATCCTACTCCCGAAGAAGGCTACCATAGCCGGACATCCACGGGAGGATTATTTTTGACAATTTAACCCCAAATGGTGTCACAAAAAATCAAAAAACAACAAAAAATGCAACACAAAAACAAACAAATAAGTTGTTCTGACACAAGTGCTCTGCACTTAACTCTAGGCATAGAAAGTTGATGTTTCCGGGTTCAAATTGTCACTCTTCCTACCTCTCTAAGAAGGCACCATCGCGGGACCGTCCCATGGGAAGATGGAATTTTGATAATTTCCACCCCATTATCGTATCATAAAAAGGGTCAACACCCACCAAAAGTCAAATAGGTCAAAATGTTGGAAAATTTGCACATGCTTAACGATAAACCATATAAAGGCACCCTTGCAAAGTTTTGAATCTAAAATTGACTCATCGTTTTTCTCATGGATGTCATTCCCTCATCACTTTGCCCTTGAGGGGGGTAGTCACACTTAGTCACTAATCAACAATCACACACCCAATTAAGGAAATCCATGATATGCATTCAAAGAATCATTGACAAAGATTCACTACGCCCGCTTGGGGCAAGTGAACAACAATCAAATCACTCAAACTCTTGGCATTTCGCGGATCATGAACACAAGGTTCCCCCGAGTATAAAAGGCTGTGCCCTTTGCCTAATCATGACCGATCAATGTCCAAGTTCAAGTCACACCTCACAAAACAGTTAACACTTGAAATCAAACTCCTTAGCTCATTGTAAGCAAGTGATTCAAGAATGCATGCCCTTTCCATGCTTGGGGCATCAAAAGTTGGTTAGGTGACCAAGAAAACCAATCATTAGTGCTGGGTTATCTATTTTTGCTTGGCGCCGCTATGGCCGCATCCCAAAAAGGGGCATCTCGTAGATTACCTCAAAACAAAGACTAACTGATTAAGTGATCGTAAAACCGATCGGTGCTGCTATACACAGCCCACAGTCAGCTCTTCGAGGTTAAATAGTTGGTCTTAACCACTTTCCAAAGCAATTTTGTAAGGTCAAAGGCAACTGGTCATTGTATGCATCCCTTTATCCAAATCTGCCTCACCTCGAGACGATACTTAACTGGAATCTGCCCTCACCTAGAGACGCATCTCTCCTCAATTCATCTCACCTAGGGACTAATTCCAAGTTTAATGAAAGTAAGAATGGTACCAAGTGGCAGCCTGTGATCATTCGCCTGATGACTCTCGCCTCGTACACGTGTGTGGGTGGATGATAGGCCGTTAGAGGACTATCACAAGGTGCTTATGAGAGCCCAAGTCATGGAGAACTCCCCTCCTCATGGGATAGTATGATCGACACATGGCACCTATGACCAAATATGATGGCACTTATGATTCCCTTCTCAAAAGAGATCTCTTAGTCTATAAAAGGTGGGACTTTTCTCACCCAAATAGACGATTGATGTTGAAGGAGATTTCTAACAATAAGTGTCGTCCCAGTTGAAACACCAATTTGTATCCCTTTGATTCACCTTTCTCACATCCCACTAATCTCTTTTGCAATAGGGAGTAAGTTGTTAGATGGTTTTGGAACATGGATCGAAACCCAAATCCAACATTTGGACCACTCTCACACCACCAATTTCGTACCCCCAATCCTAAGAAGTTTGGGCCCCATCCCTAGTGATTGGCTCCGAATCTGTGCTAACTGTGTGAGGCCCCACCTGGGCACCCCCTATTTTCCAAGTTTGTTTTATTCTAAGAATTCTAGATTATTTTTTTAGGTTATCTCTTGTTATCTTCTGTTTGGTGAACTCATAGCTTCAATTTCACAACATTTTGATCAGATTTTATCATGCCTTTTGTCGCTTTGTTGTCCTACTAACTTGCAAGGTGGCGACATCGAATTCCCGAGGATAGAGGACAAATTGGGAGAATCCGACCATCTGGGTCATCCCAAAATGGCCCCAATTACATAACCCCTCTGTTTGTAGGTGTTTTGGAGGTCTCGGGATTCGACATTGGAGTAGTACCACTTCGGCTTTTCCAACACAACAGAATTCATCTCACCCAGGGACGAATAGTAGTCAGAATTCGTCTTGCCCAGGGACGAATTCCATTTGAAGGCAGATTGGCCGATTGTTTCAATGGCAGTGGCCCTCTGGTGATGTCTTCTGTCCTCTCGTTAGGATTTTTAGAGTCATTTTTTGTCTATCGATTTGGCTAATTATTTACATGCATCTTTTGGCAATTTTAGAGAACAAACACTTACTATTTGCAACAGGTGCTACTGACATCTTTGTTGTTTCTTTGTTCGCAGGAGGAGCAGCAGAGGTTAAGGACTCATCAACTTCAGCGACGGCATCATCTTGGCCCGCCCATTTCAAGTGTGGGCACGCGGAAAGAGGAACCTTAAGTCTCGATTGTAATCAAATTCTTTTAACGCTCCTAGCCCTTGAAAAGGGAGGAGGCGTCTTTGTAACAGAGATCAAGAGAGTTTAATGAAAGGGCTGTGTTTTCTCCATTTGCTTGTATCTCATTTCAATGCGTCTCTTTCATTTCATGCATTCTACATTTTTAGGACTTAAGCGTATTTGATTTTGAATGCATCGCAAGTAGTGTTTCCTCCTACAGTCGGCCAATCTGCCTTCAACTGGAATTCGTCCCTGGGCAGGACGAATTCTTGCTATTCGTCCCTGGGTGAGACGAATTCTGCTGTGTTGGAAAAGCCGAAGTGGTACTGCTCCAATGTCGAATCCTGAGACCTCCAAAACACCTACAAATAGAGGGGTTATGTAATTGGGGCCATTTTGGGATGACCCAGATGGTCGGATTCTCCCAATTGGGCCTCTATCCTCGAGAATTCGATGTCGCCACCTGCAAGTTAGTAGGACAACAAAGCGACAAAAGGCATGATAAAATCTGATCAAAATGTTATGAAATTGAAGCTATGAGTTAATCAAACAGAATAACGTGAGATGCAACCTGAAACAATAATCTAGAATGCTTTTGGAATAAAACTTAGAAAGTGCGGGGGTGCCCAAGTGGGCCTCCCACCGTTGGCACTTGATCTTGGTGCCAATCCACTAGGGATGGGCCCAAAACCTCTTAGGATTGAGATGTCTGCAAATTGGTGGTGTAAGGTGGTCAAATGTTGGATTTGGGTTGGATCCACGCTTCCAAAAGCCACCCAATAACCTCCCTTGCAAAAGAGATTAGTGGATGTGAGAAGGTGAATCAAAAGGATGCAAGTGGGTATTCAATCGGACAACACTTCGTTGCTTAGAATCGCCTCCAATCTATGTTTTGGGTGAGAAAAGTCTCACCTTTTATAGACCCATGGGGTCTCTTTTGAGAGGGAAGCATAAGCGCCATGTGTTGGTCATAGGTGCCATGTGGCAGTCATGTCTTCCCATGAGGGAGGGGAGTCCTCCATGACTTGGGCTTTCATAACTGCCCTTGTGACAGTCCTCTAACGGCCTATTTGCCCACCCACACACGCGTGCGAGGCAGGAGTCATCAACTGACTGTCCTGGGCTGCCACTTGGCACCATTCTTCTTTTTTCCCGTTAAACTCAAAATTCGTCCCTACCCCGAGAGACGTTTCAGGGAATCCCCTAGGTGAGATGGATTCCGGTGGTAATTCGTCCCCAGGTGGGGGGACGAGATGCGAGCAAACTATCTAAATGTGCCAAATTGCTTTACGACCTTACAAAATTGCTATGAAAGTGGTTAGGACCCATTGTTTGACCTCTGAGGGCTGTCACGAGGGCGTTGTGTTTGTCAAAGCGATCGGTGTTTGTAGTCACATAATCGGATTGGTGTTGTTTTGGTGTCTACGAGATGCCCCTTTTTGGGATGTTTGTGCATAGCGCGGCGTCAGGGTAAAAATAGATAACCAAAGCACTAATGATTAGGGTTTTCTTGGTAACCTAACCAAATTTTGATTCCCCAAGCATGGAAAGGGCATGCATTATTGAATCCTTCCTTACGATGAGCTAAGGAGTTTGATTTCAAGTGTTAACTTTGTTTTTGGTGAGGTGTGACTTGAGCTTGGACATTGATCTACTCATGATTAGGCAAAGGGCGCAACCTTTTATCCTTAGGGAACCTTGTGTTCATGATTCACAAATCTGCCAAGTGTTTGATTGATCGATTGTTTGCTTTTTCTTTAGCCCCGGGGAGCGTAATTGTCTTTCTCAATGATTCTTTGAATGCATGGTCGTTTTCCTTAATTGGGTGTGTGATTGTTGATTGGTGACTAAGTGTGACTACCCCCTCAAGCGACGAATCGATGAGGGAATGACTTTCATGAGAAAAGCAACGAGTCGCTTGACCCAAGATGACTTGTGCAAGGGTGCCTTTAGAGTGTTTTACCCTTTTCATAGACATTTTTCCAACATTTGGACCTATTTTTGGTGGGTATTAACCCTTTTGGTGATGTCGTAATGGGGTGAAATTATCAAAATTCCATCTTCCTGTGGAGCGGTCCGGCTATGGTAGCCTTCTTGGGGAGAGTAGGAGAATGGGGATTTGAACCCAGACATCGGATTTTTTTTGCCTAGAGGTTAAGTGCAAGAGTACATGTCAGAGCAATGCTTATTGCTGGTGTTTTTGTGTTGCGTTTGTTGTTGTTTTGTTGTTTTGTGACACCATTTGGGGATTAAATTATCGAGAGTCCGTCTTCCGTGGGCGATCTGGCTATGGTAGCCTTCTTGGGGAGTAGGATAGTGATAATTTGTGACTCCAATGTCTATTTTGTATGCCTAGATTTTAGGTGCGGTAGCACTCCTATCAGGCATATTTATTGTTGTTTTTTAGTGCATTTTGATCATTTTTTTTGTTTTTGAGGTTTTGGCCTGAATTAGCTCACGGGTTGGGACGTGAATTCAATATAAAATTCATCCTAGGTGGGGCAGAGCGCTAACCTAAGTGCTGCGTCCCGGTCCAAGTGAATTCAGCTCAAAAGGCCTATTTACGAGGCCAAAACTTGCATTTGGGGCTCATTTGTGTATTTTTTTTTTGCGATTTTGGAGCTACGGGAGGAGGAGTGTAGTACGGAAGCGAAGCCTTCCTGGAATTCTTTGCTGCCTCATGAGTGCATAAGGCGGATTCGACGGCGAAACTAAGCGAAACCTGTAAGTGTATTTTGTTTTTTGTCTTATTTTTTTTTGTGTTTTTGAATTTCTTTTTATTCTATTTTTGAATTAATCAGTTAAGATTAGAAATGTTGGGCCGAAGGTTTGTTTTTGTTTTGTTTATTTGATTTTTTTTGCTTTTTATTAAATTAATTACTTTTTCCATGATTTTTAATTTTTTTTTTTTTTTTTTGTTGAATTGTTTTCTTTTGCGGGTTAGGAGCCGGTGCAGTGTACCTACCGCCTTTCTTGAGGCGCGAGGGTGCACTTCGGTGATGATTGGGAATGGCTTGGTGCCCTTGGGCTCAAGCGGTGTCTGCGACCAGAGCATGGTCTGGATCACGAGGGCGTCCCGGCGGCCTTGATCAAACTTTGGGATGGTGCGACCAGCGTTCCCATCTTTCGATAGGGGAGATGGTATGCTTTGGAGAGATGTCTATCGGTTGCTTCGATTTCGATAGGCAGTACCTGGTAGGATTTGTATCCCGCGTGATGTATTTACCTGCGATGAGATGCTTTGGTCATGGGGAGTGGGCTAGGTGTAGCCCGGTGGATACGGCCGGGGTGGTAGCAGTTTAGAGATTTTGGTTGGTGGTGGCGGAGAGGGGAGTATTAGGAGTGAGGCATGCATTCTTGATGGGCACTCATTTCTAACATGCTTCTCCACGATTCGTCAGGAGCGAGGGCCCGTGGAATCTGCTTGGAGCTTAGTATGGCAATTGGTAGGAGTGCACGATAGAGGCACTCTTGGTTTTGAGATGAGGACGGACATTTTTGGCACGGCTACGAGAAGCTATATGCGGTCCTTCAGTCGACGGTAAGGAAGGGTGTTACGTGCGATTTCTGTGTGAAGTGTTGGGGTTAGCGTACATTGCGGTTAAGAGGCCAGCAGGGTTACCATGGATGACTGGGCGACGATGGATGATGCAGGAGATAGAGTATGCGGTTTTGTGGCGGCGGTACGTGGAGCAAGGCGGAGAGTCGACGATGGCGAAGAGTTTGTAGGCACTATGCGTACACCTTCTCTGAACTCACTCAAAGGGGAGAGTGGTTTGGCGTCCTTATCCCGGAGAGCATCGACTGGCCAAAGAGCTAGAAAGTGGCCTCAGCCCAACGGGCCCACAGGAGCGGTGATGTTAAAGGGTGGCATGGGACCGATCATGTGATTTTCTCATATACCCAAGTACACGATAGTTTGGGGTGCGCCGGGAGTTCAGTGGGCAGGCCGTGGTCTATCGACGTTGGGGTGATGAGAGGGATCTAGATCCACCAGGTCAACGTGCCATTGGGTGAGGAGTCGGGATGTAGTGATCGATGTCCAGGAGCCGTAGGTGATGTTGGGACTACCGCCGAGTATGACTCGTGGTGGGTGCTACGACGATGGAGAGGGGAGAGCCACTAGGAGGCCTGAGAGGAGAAGCGGTGGAGAGTCTTGAGGGAGCAACGGGTGATGATTGGGAGGAGGTGGGTTGGATGATCGGAGACATGGTGGATGTGGGGAATGAGGATGTTGATTTTGGTGCTCCGGATCGGCGGACATGCGGGATGTGGAGGAGCGGTGGGAGCCGGGCGAAGTGTGTTGTTCAGGAAGGTCTGTTCGTGGGGAAAAGTGAGATACAAAAGGAGATGGAGCCAGGTATGCCCCGAGAGATTGTGTGGTAGATGGAGGCCTCTGCCGGTCGAGATCCCGGAGCTTGGGGGACTATTACGAAAGGGATCTTACGAGGCCGGCTGAGCGGAGCGAGATAGGGTTTTGGCATAGCATGATGATGCAGTGTCGTACTATCATCGGTAGGAGGCAGAGTGGTGTAGGCACGGGATAGAATTGGAGAGGGAGGTCATCCACCTTGGTGGGTAGCTACGAGCCCTCGTCGGGTGGATCTTTGTGGCGGATGAGGGATGGTGCGTGGCCGATCGACATCATCTCGTCGGTCGATGATTAGATGAGGGAGGCGGTAGCCGGCATGATGTGGGCTGCGGATTGCTGCCTGTGGGGTAGCATAGGACCCACTACGAGGGGATTAGTTCCGTCGCACCGATATTGCATGATCATGGTGGTCGATGCCTTAGGTTGGGTTTTTGGATATGATTGCGGGGTTTGAGGACAAGTTTTGTAGCCTGCGAGCATTTTTTTTGACGATATATATATGTATACCATTTTTATTTTGGTTTTGTACATGTGATATTTGATTTTTGTTATGCATGATGGCTAATGACTATGAATGTATGAATGTTTATTTATTTTAATGAATGCAGATGTTATGATGAATGCAAATGTTTTTGATATCTATGTGATATGCAAAGTGAAATGGATGAATGATATTTGTGGTGATTGGTTATGGCACCATAGACTGTTAGGATTCTGTTTTGTTTTTTTTTTTGGATGATTCCTATGGTAAATGACTTGGTATGTATATTTGTGGTTTTCTCTTTTTGTATTTTTCGGATTTTATTGCAAAGATGAAAAAGTAAGCGCGATTGGTTTAGAAATGTAGCTAAGGTTTCAGAGACTGGACGTCATTTTTAACTCACTATCCACAGTATGCTGTCTCACAAGACTTTTAGACAATTGCGTATGAATCGAACTTGTTTTTAACCTGAGCTATTTACATCCTTTGTGTGTGCAATTAAGTTCATTTATGTGGTATTTGTCAAGATACCACCGGTGCCGAATGGGCTTTCAATGGAGCTTATCTTTGAGGATCACCTAATTAGCTCCACTAACTCCTTTGTTGTATTTAGTGGATTAATCTCTGATGTTATCCAAGATGCCATAAGCTAGCTCATCCACATGCAAACATTGATATATGCGCAAGTTAATGTGATGAATATATCATCATGCGAGAGGTTTACACTTCGATTATCGATTGGCTATCAAGCAAATCGATTCTGAGGGCTGCATTATGACCTTTTAGAATCTTTAGAGATTCCGGGGATTCAAGTTCCACTCCCTTATTTTCTTCAATTGTATTGGGATACTTGCTCATTTGTAGTGATAAGATCATTGTTTATTTTGATTTGTTTTTCTTTTGAGCAAGGTATTGGGGATATGGAGTGATGAAAATCACTATCATTTGTGCCCTTTGATTTTTGCACTATAAGATGTCAAGTATTTGATTTTTGACATTTTGCAAAAAAAATTTTGATGTTTTGCAATTATTGAGAACTAGGGATTCTTAGGGTTGGGTAGGGAGGATGCTTGTCCTTTTGCCAACTCTCAGCATTCTTGGGGTCATTCGCACGGGGGATGAGCAAGATAACCGTTTCGCTTATGGTGATTTGGATTCTTGTGCAGGTTTCATCTTTCATTCACACAACTTAGGAATTGCTTTATGTTTTTAATTTGTGTTGGGATGTTACGTAACCAGGCGTATTTCAAGTGTAACTCTACCTTTGTCAAGTCTGTTTCTAACTGAGTGCATGACGTAGCTAAAAAGAAAAATGATGACTGAATCACGAAAACTCTTGATACATTAAAAGACCACTGACTCTAGTGTGGTAAAAGCAATGCATGGTGTTTTTTTTTTTTTTTTTTGTTTTTGTTAAATGGAGCAGGTGG
>JAQPPZ010009272.1:0-18385 GCA_028583015.1 Wollemia nobilis
CATATGTGATGGGGACACAAAGACACATGGAATGAATAACACAAAAACACAGTAACACAGAGAATCACTCAATATTTTTCTTTCATTAAACTTACCAAAGCAAATTTTTACAATTCTAGCCAACAGGCGTAGTTTATCGTTTCTAGCCCCTGCCCTTACTTAATGCACTCCCTATTTCTATAACCATGTCTAGGCCTCTTTCGAGGTTTCAAAAATCTAGGCCATTAATGACCCACCTGCCAGAATGCATCCTGCATCATTGAGCCTTTATATATTTCCCTATCTAGCATCTGCCAATGGGTTAGCCATGAAAACCTACATTGATGAGCCGTCTGACCTCTGGGCACAGTATTCAAATGGCCGCCATGCTCAGCAAGCTTATCGAGCAAGAAATCATGCATTAATGAGGCCCTGACCACCTTGGAAAATATTGTCTAGGAATGCGGGATTTTTCAAACAGAGAACCAGCAGTATGTCACAATATCGCAACATTTTTCTTCCCTGTTGCATTTCTCTCCTTCGAGTCACGTTATCACGACATGTCGTGATATCACGACATTTTCCTTCCTTGCTGCATTTCTTTTCTTCGGGTCGCGATATCATGACATTTTTCCTTCCTTGCAACATTTCTTTTCTTCGGGTCACGATATCGAAACATTTTCCTTTCTCGCTGCCTCCCCCTCCTTCAAGTCGCGATGTCGTGACATGTCACGATATCGCGACATTTTTCTTTCTTATTGTCTTCCTCTCCTTTGGGTCACGATATCACGACATGTCATGATATCGTGACATTTTTCTTTTCGGCTCTTCTATATTTCTTTTGGTCACAAAATCGTGACATGTCGTGATATCGCGACATCTGGATTTGTGCTTCCTTCTCACCTTTTTTGGGTCACGAAATCGTGACATGTCACGATATCGTGACAATTTTCTACTTGGCTTTCTTTCCGTCCCTTCGGTCATGATTTCGTGACATGTCGTGAAATCGCGACATCTTCTCTGCTGGCCCCTCCTGTCTTCCTTCGGTCGTGATTTCACGACATGTCACGAAATCATGACATTTTCTTGTCTGGCCTTTCCCTTGTTATTTTGGTCATGATTTTGCGACATGTCATGAAATCATGACATCTTCTTCGCTAGCCCCTCCTGTCTTCCTTCGGTTGTCACGAAATCATGATATTTTCTCGTCTGGCCTTTCCCTTGTTCTTTCAGTCACGATTTCACAATATGTCACAAAATCATGACATCTTTCTCCTTTGGCCTTTCCTGTGTCCTTTCGATCGTGAAATCGTGACACTTTTCCTCCCTTGCACCTTCTTTCTTCTTCTAGTCGCAATTTTGTGACATGTCACGATATCACGACATTCTTGCTCCACGTCTTCTCTCTTCTTCCTGAGCCGTGAAAATGTGACATGTCGTGATATCGTGACACTTTTCTCTGTCGTGATATCGTGACATCAAGGCAAACACTTAAAAAAAATCATTGATGTAGAATTGCTCTACTGCCATCGGATGCTCCTGCATCAAAAAATCGAGGTGGATTGAGAAGTGACCTTCACTTATGTGCTATTCTGTCACCTTCTCACAACTTGCAAAATATTTAACCTCTCCAACCTCTTTTCATCCATCCCCTTTAGCAAATAGATCCTAGCACTGCTACATACCCTTTTGCCCACCTCATTCAAGGGCTTCAGCTTATGGCGCACTCCATTATTTGTCACTGAGTAAGTGTTGGTGCGACCATCATGCACTGCACACCAATCAAACTACCATGGCCTTCCCAACAACAAATGGCAAGCATCCATAGGTAGGATGTCACACAGGACCTCATCACAGTAATTCCCAATATTAAATTTGACCAAGGACTGTTCACTGACCAATGTCCTATGGTCCTTCTACAACCATGCAATCCGGTATGGATGCGGGTGTCTCCTCCTCTCTAGTTGTAACTTAGTAACCATTTCTTCAGAGACCAAGTTATCAGTACTACCATTATCTATAATCACATTACAGACCTTACCCGAACTTCTACACCTTGTGCGAAACAGGATCCTCCTCTGGTTTGATCCTTTCTCCTCATTTAATAGTGATGGGGGACCAAAGATCAACATGTTCTCAACTCGAAATTTTCTTCATTAAAATCTAGAAAATACATGCAAACAACCCACAGGCTTACATTAACCAGTAGCTACGGCTTGGTTTTCTCACTCCTATCCTCTACTCCCAATCTCCGATCCACCACCTTTCATCTAATACATTAACTAGGTTTTTATAGAGGTCTCGACCCTCTGAAGCATCAACTCACGCATTAATCGGGACACCCACCCGATTTATTACAAAGACTGGGTTTTTATAGAGGCCTCGACCCTCTGAAAACATTCTTCGAAAATGGGTTCACCAACCCGATTAATTACAAAGACATGAAAATCGGGACACCAACCTGATTTAAACTCCACTCCGCACGGCCCTGTCATCGCCGCTCTCTGTCAGATTCTCTACGCGTGACCCATCCCCTTCGTATTTCGTGTTCTTGGGTAATCACCCGCTTTAACTGCACATTGCGCCATGTGTCGTCCTTGACAACCTTCAAAAATACCGCCTGTCGTGGTTCCCGCCATCTCTTTCTCTTCTCGCGCCTTCTTCTCTCTCCACCGCTATATCGCGACATGTCGCGATATCACGATGTTTTTGCTCCTCTGCACTCTCTTCCTCTTTTGGTCGCGATATCACGACATGTTGCGATATCGTGACCATCTTGACTCCGAGCTCTGATTTCAATTTCTTATCGTGATATCGTGACGTCACGATATCGCGACGTCCCCGCTGCTTCCTTCGTTTGCTTATTTTTACGTCATGACATCACGACGTCGTGATATCACGACGATGCGATAACACGACCACTCCACTTTCTGCCCCTTGCTCCAATGCCTTTGTCATGATTTCGTGACGATCATGATTTTGTGACACGTCGCAAAATCGCAACAACTCCCACTACTCTGCTCTACTGCCACCCCACTGTCGTGATTTCACGACAGTCATGATTTCGCAACATGTCATGAAATCATGACCTCTCCATTGCCTTCGCTTCGCCATCGCTCCGCTATCACGATTTCGTGACATGTCGCGATTTCGTGACATATCACAATTTCGTGACATGTCATGATTTTGCGACATGTCACGATTTCGTGACATTTTTCCCACTGCGCCTCCTCTTCCGCTTTGACGTCGTGATTTCGCTACACTTTGAAAATTTTGCCTTTGTAAAATTTTCCTTGCCTTTTTCTTCTTCCCAAGCCGACTCTTCAGAAGTGGCTCTCCCACAACTGGATGCTTCTGCTGCTGGATGCTCCTACATCAGACATGGGCGACCAAAGATCAACATGTTCTCAACTCAAAATTTTCTTCATTAAAATCTAAAAAATACATGCAAACAGCCCGCAGGCTTACATTAACTAGCAACTACGGCTTGGTTTTCTCACTCCTATCCTCCACTCCCGATCTCTGATCCACCACCTTTCATCTAATACATTAACAGGGTTTTTATAGAGGCCCCGACCCTCTGAAGCATCAACTCACGCATTAATCGGGACACCCACCCGATTAATTACAAAGACTAGGTTTTTATAGAGGCCCCGACCCTCTGAAAACATTCTTCAAAAATGGGTTCACCAACCCGATTAATTACAAAGACATGAAAATCGGGACACCAACCCGATTTAATACTCCACTCCGCATGGCCCCTGTCATCGCCGCTCTCGTCAGATTCTCTGCGCGTGACCCATCCCCTTCGTATTTTGCATTCCTAGGTAATCACCCGCTTTAACTGCACATTGCACCACATGTTGTCCTTGACAACCTTTGAAAATACCGCCTGTCGCGGTTCTCGCCATCTCTTTCTCTTCTCATACCTTCTTCTCTCTTCGCCGTGATATCACGACATGTCGCGATATCATGACGTTTTTTCTCCTCTGCGCTCTATTCCTCTTTTGGTCGCGATATCGCGACCATCTTGCCTTCGTGCTCTGATTTCAATTTCTTGTCATGATATCGTGACGTCGCAATATCGCGACGTCCCTGCTGCTTCCTTCGTCCGCTTCTTTTTACGTCGCGACATCATGACGCCGCGATATCGTGACCACTCCACCTTTCGCCCCTTGCTCCGATGCCTTTGTCACAATTTTGCGACGGTCACGATTTCACGAAACGTCATGAAATCACGACAACTCCCATTGCTCTGCTCCACTACTACCCCATTGTCGTGATTTTGTGACAATCACGATTTCATGACATGTCACAAAATCATGACCTCTCCATTACCTTCGCTTCACCACCGCTCTGCTGTCATGATTTCGCGATATGTCACGATTCCGTGACATGTCACGATTTCGTGACATGTCACGAAATCGTGACATTTTTCCCACTACGCCTCCTCTTTCACTTTGACGTCACGATTTCGCTACACTTTGAAAATTTTGCCTTAGCAAAATTTTCCTTGCCTTCTTCTTCTTCTTCCCGAGCCAACTCTTCAGAAGTGGCTCTCCTGCAACTAGATGCTTCTGCTGCTGGTGCTGCTGGTGCTGCTGGATGCTCCTGCATCAGACACCCAGGATTAGTGGAGAAGTTATCTTCACTTCTGCATGGTCTGGTTGCTGCCTCCTCATCTGCAGACTTTAATGGCTTCAACTTCTGAAGCACTCCATATTTTCTTCTGCCAGTTCCTTCTCCTTGGCCTCTTCTTTTTAGTTTATCTTCACGTAGCTCCTTTTGCAGGGCCTTCACTTGCCTCTACAAATCTCTTATGAGCAGCTCCTCTTGCATGGCTTGCACTTGCTTCTGCAGTGCCTTGAACTCTTTCATTTTCATCATTTTTCACTTACACAGAACAAAAAAAAAAATCATGTGGTCACACTCCACGGATTACAAACTTTCCTCTCAGCACCCTCCAATAGATCCTGGCACAACTGCCTCACGTTCGGCAAATCTACTGCACAGTCAGAATCACTGGCTCTGATACCACTAATGGGGGACCAAAGATCAACACGTTCTCAACTCGAAATTTTCTTCATTAAAATCTGGAAAATACATGCAAACAGCCCGTAGGCTTACATTAACCAGCAGCTACGGCTTGGTTTTCTCACTCATATCCTCCACTCCCGATCTCTGATCCACCATATTTCATATAATACATTAACTGGGTTTTTATAGAGGCCCCGACCCTCTAAAGCGTCAACTCACACATTAATCGGGACACCCACCTGATTTATTCAAAGACTGAGTTTTTATAGAGGCCCCGACCCTCTGAAAACATTCTTTGAAAATGGGTTCACCAACCCGATTAATTACAAAGATGTGAAAATCAAGACACACCAACCCGATTTAATACTCCACTCCGCACGGCCCCTGTCATCATCGCTCTCTGTAAGATTCTTTGCACGTGACCCATCCCCTTCGTCTTTCACATTCCTGGGTAATCACCCACTTTAATTGCACATTGTGCCACATGTCGTCCTTGAAAACCTTCAAAAATACCTCCTGTCGTGGTTCCCGCCATCTCTTTCTCTTCCCGTGCCTTTTTCTCTCTCCGCTGAGATATCATGACATGTTGCGATATCACGATGTTTTTGCTCCTCTGCGCTCTATTCCTATTTTGGTCGCGATATCGTGACATTTCACGATATCACGACCATCTTGGCTCCGAGCTCTGATTTCAATTTCTTGTCACGATATTGCGACGTCCCCGCTGCTTCCTTCATCCACTTTTTTTTACGTCGTGACATCGCGACATCGCGATATCACGATGTCGTGATATCATGACCACTCCACCTTTCACCCCTTGCTCTGATGCCTTTGTCATGATTTCACGACAGTCATGATTTCATGACATGTCATGAAATCGTGACAACTACCACTACTCTACTTCACTGCTACCCCACTATCGCAATTTCATGACAGGTCATGATTTCGTGACATGTCACGAAATCGTGACCTCTCCATTGCCTTCACTTTGCCACCGCTCCACTGTCGCGATTCCGTGACATGTCGTGATTCCGTGACATGTCACGAAATCATGACATTTTTCCCACTGCGCCTCCTCTTCTGCTTTTACGTCACGATTTTGCGACATCGTGATTTTGCTACACTTTGAAAATTTTGCCTTAGCAAAATTTTCCTTGCCTTCTTCTTCTTCCTGAGCCGACTCTTCAGAAGTGGCTCTCCCACAACTGGATGCTTATGTTGCTGGTGCTGCTGGATGCTCCTGCATCAAATAGGGTCCTCTTAGTGACCATAACTTCTCCTCTCTCTGCCTCCTCAGAATGTTCTGATTCAGCACCTTCATCTGCTACAATAGCTCTGGCAGGACCCTCAAGTCTCTTATTCGTCCTTTCTTGGTGTCGTGGACACTCAAATGCTCGATGTCCTTCTTCACCATAGTGGAAATAGGTTCCATGAAATCCTCCTATTCCAAATGCACGTCCAGATCTACCTCTCCCTCTTGGGTAACCATAAATCACCGACATATTGAGCAATATTGTAAGAGAATTTTGTAAAGTAAAAATATTGGATGTACAAGCTAGCTTGTTAGTCCCATAATTTTGAATTTAGTATCTTACCACAATCTTGGACCAAAAATTCAACTAAGTATATGTTGAAGGCTAGAAATTTTTTGTTGTTGGCATCACTATAAGCAGTGAAAAACTTTGACATAGCAATGAGCTAGGATCAAAAAATTGGTTACGTAAACTCAAGGTCAAAACCTTTTTGATCATGATATCATCATAAGGAAAAAAGTCCTTGCAAGAAGAATATCTACCTAGCCAAATAAGCAGAAGAATGAATCTAACATACAATATTTTTCATAAAGGAAGAATGCAAATCTTGGTTAAGGAAAGAACCTGATATTTGATTGGATCAGATTTTAAAGAGGTAAACATCATCATATAAGCTAAAGGAAGGATGCAAATATCGGTTAAGGAAAGAACCTGATATTTGATTGGATCATATTTTAAAGAGGTAAATATAATCATAGAAGCTAAATTTTAGATTCTTGTAACACACTATCCAAATTATTTCCAACTTCATTTCTAATATAGTTGATATTAACAATGGAGAAATAAAAACCTGACAACAAAAAATAAAGACTAAAGTTATCCCTTTTTAGATGAAATCAATTCTATCAAACTTGTATGGTCTCAAAAGTATTGTATGGATGCAAAAGCACCATACACTCAAGAAAATATCATATATGTGAAATCACAATATGGATGCTCGTCCCTACAAACAATGTAATTAAAAAAACAAAGTAATTTAAAAAATATATCAAGAGATATGAGATTTAAGGACTTACCTATGACAAAACCTCTAGGTCTTAGGAAATACTTTATGCAAAAAATATAAATCATAGCCTACTACTTTTGTCTTTGCATTCTTGCAAATCCAACTTTTCTTTTACTGTGTTTCCGTAAATACTAATATTTTTTTATATTAGGATAGAGAGAAACTATAGCGAATAATAGGAAGAGAAAGACTAGTAGCAATTCCAAATATGAGAAAGAAAAAAACTTGTATAAAGGCAAGAACAAAATAAATGATGTCTATGAGAATAATCAATGACTGTTTCATTTCATTGTTTACCAATGTTTAGTCCAGTAATTGCAAGATCTTATGATAGGGAAATAGTAGAATACATCATTCAATCTCCGCCTCACAACTGTATTCAAGATATACTAAAATAGATACCTCTTTATAAACTCTTTAGAATTCTTTATCGTCTTGTTATGCACATTGAATTTGTGTGGAGTTCTCCACAGTTTCAAAATTAATGGGACAAGCACAACAGGGAAATGTGCCTTGTTGTAAACCTTTGTGACGTCGTTTCCATGGTCGAGTTCAGTGAGTGGATATGGTTTGAGGATATACTACATCAGTGCATATGGTATAAGGATATACTACATATGTTGATGATTTATTAATCCATAGATCCCAAGGTGAGTCCTTATATTTCATATCTCTTAATAATTCCACTTAGAGTCTTTGAGCTAGAGCAAGAGGTCTTCTTGTTTTCTTGAATGAGCAAGAGTGAAAGCTTCAAGTCGTGAATCTCCTGAGATTTTCTTGTTTTCATGAATGAGAAAGAGTGAAATCTTCAAGTCATGAATATGCTAACAAGAAAAATTCATCATATTTCAGATGTAGTGGTGAATTCAAAATATCGACTTTCATTTTACGTCAAAAAGCATCCAAAAGAAGTTGGTGTTGAGCTCAAAAAATATTTAAGAACCAATACTTGTGATCTACTTATTATTGGGAATTTTAAGCGTAAAATATTGTATTTTCTTATATATAGTTTGACCAACAAATCATGGGAGTTAAAAGTTTCACAAAACAGTGTCTCTTTCAAGAATTTTTCAAAAATTTTGGTACACAAAGAAAGTGTTTATTGTTTTTTCTGAGTACTTTAGATATTGGGTGTCTTACAACATTCATGCAGAAGAGAGACTGTGTTTTGTACACTTTTCAATTCAACACGACAAATGGCAATATGGATTGTTGGCAATTTTGGGTACTTTGGGTACATTGCCTTTGCTCAAGTGTATAAGTTGTCATTGATGTCAAGAAGCTCTTGAAGGAATTTGGTTTGATGTCAAATAACTTGTTTTGATGAAGGTTCGGCATGACAGTTTCAAAGGTCTTTTGTTAACCCCAAGTTGGCAGGTTTAAATATTTCAGGTGGATGCATTAATTTAATGCAATTGGGTCCAGGAGGAAATATTTATTTAAATAATTAAAACCTTGTTAAGGTTCCCTTTAATTATTTTTAAATAAATATTAATTTATGGTTTGCAATGGGTTCTCCTAATCCATGGCGCAAATGTCTAGGTGGGCACTATGTTTTAAACTCGGTGGGCGCTAGCCCAAGACCTCCGCCGACGTGGTAAACTCCCCGCCGACGTCAAAGAGCTCATGGCAAGGATTCATATTAATACCCCTCGATGAAAACAAAGATTAATCCCATCCAATTTTTGAAGAGTTGCTCACTGATAATTTCGACTGTGTCTTCACCGGTTTTCGTAATCCGCTGATCGTTTGTGTGTCTTCGCCGATTTTCGTAATCCGCTGATCGTTTGTGTGTCTTCGCCATTTTTCGTAATCCGCTGTTCGTTCGTTTGTCTCGCCGTTTATCGAATCCGTCGTATAGCTTGTCGTCTGCGAGTTCGCGTCAGAAGGAAGGGAGGACTGTGTTTTATTTTTCCTGACGTAGAAGGGACAAGTGTAACAACATGAGGTTTTAACCTCATCGGGTGCCTTTGGCGCACCGGTAGCGGCTAGGTTGTTGGCGCGCTACCCGAACGGGAGGTTCCGCGTTCGAATCACGCAGAAGGGTTTTTCGTCGTGGACGCAACGGGTGGTGTTAGATTTCGGGCGCAAATTTCTCCAAAGCGATTTTTGATGTTGGCTAAGGTATTTTCGAAATTAATCTTTTGCTAAGTGTATGTTGCGGATGGAGGAAGTTTGTTAAAAGAAAAACAACTTAGGAGTTATAAGGAGTTTCAAAGCTTGTTGTTATTTTGATAAAATATTATTTTGAAAGTGTTGTTGAAATATCCTATTGCATTCTTATGAGAGATAAAGTTTATTTTTGATGAGACAATAAGGGAGAAATAAGGTGTATAATGGATAAATTTTTCTTGTAATGTTGAGAGTGCTTTTGGTTGATTATGGAAATGAAAGCATGATGTGTTAAGGTTAATTGCTTCTTGTGTGAAAGTATGAAACCTTAAGTGGACAGCTTTGAGATTGACATTTGCTTTCATTAAGTTGGTTATAATCAAGCTATTCTTTACTTGGTTAAAGTGTTGGGCTTACTCCTTTGTTGATGAATTGAAAAGTTGTTTTATGCTATTGTGAGTTGAGTTGGTGGATGCTTTTTGTTCAAACAATATTGGAGAGAAAAGGAGTTCTACTTGTTTCCTTTTTCTGATGTTGATTGTGAAATGCTTCAAGGTTGTGTTTTGAGCTGAATGGTGTTGATTGAACCTTGTTTGATGAGCATTGTTGTTGAAGCCCTTATTGATGGTGAAAAGAACATGAGTATCATTGTTATGTGATTCTTTGCATAGTTGGCAATTGTTGGGGTTTCATGTTCTTGAAAGAAAGCATTCTATCCTATCCATTTCAGATATTGAGTTGAGTTTTCAGATTTGAGATTGAGATTGAGCTGAGTTGATTTGAGTTGAGTTTTGAGATTGGGAGTTGAGTATAGAACATATTGAGTCTCTAACAATTCTCTTTATGCTTCTATGAGTTTGACAAATCACATTGGGTCTCTAACAATTCACCTTGTGATTTCCTACTAAGAAAGTTTTTCTTGGTGAGCTTGCTGAGGTTTTGGACAGGTTTCAGTGGGGACTTGTGAGCAGTTTTGGACAGGTTCCAGTGGGGACTTGTGAGCAGGTTTTGGACAGGTTTCGATGGGGACTTGTGAGCAGATTTGGACAGGTCCTAGCAGAGGACTTGTGAGCTGAGTTTGATAGTTCTATCAGAGAACTTGAGGACAGAGGAGCATTGGTTCTTTGAGAAGAACTTGAGGACAGATTTGGCAAGTCTTTGAGAAGGCTTGTGTGCAGAGGATTGATTTGTTCAAGTGTTGGACAGATCTGACAGACAGAGGAAGACTTGTACTAGACCGACTGACTGTGTTTGGTACAGGTTGCTGAGCTGCTGTGGACGTGATCATAGAAGGCAGAGGTCTCTTAGGCTAAGCATTGAGGACAGGAGGTCTTCGATGGAAAGGAGTTCCACATGCTGGCAAGAGGTAGAGGCAGTTGATCTTCTGAGGGATCATTTCTAGAGCAGAGGGGAAGGTATCTCCTTTGAGCAGAGGCTCATAAATTCAGATTGGGGGAAGGTATCTCCTTTGAGCAGAGGCTCATAAATTTTGATTGGGGGAAGGTATCTCCTTTGGGCCGAGGCTCATAAACATTGTAATTGGGAAGGATTCCCAAAGAACTTTGAGATAACTTTTAGAGAAAAGTTTTGTGGACGTAGCCTAACCATTCTGGGTGAACCACGTTAAAATTGGTGTCACTTTGTGGATGATATTGTGCATTGTTTTGATATTGCTTTGGGTATATTGCTTTACTATTTTGAAGTATAAAGGAAAAAGTAAAAAGAGGTCTTATACTATTCACCCCCCTCTCTAAGTATAAGCTTGTGTTCTTCAATTGGTATCGGAGCAGGTGCCTTCGAAAAGTTTAACAACTTGAAGGAAAAGCTAGTAAAGAACACAATGGATCATTCAAGTGGCAATGCAACACCTATTCTTGATGGGTCAGATTTTGGTCTTTGGAGTGCAAGGATGAAGGTTCATCTAATGGCACTTGGTAATGAGGTATGGGAAGTGATTGAAGATGAGTACACTATTCCCGTACATGGTCCTAATACTAAAGAAGAAAGGCTCCTACATCACAACAATTCAAAAGCAATGAATGCAATCCTGAAAGGCTTACAGAAAGCGGATCTCACCAAAGTGATTCACCGCAAGACAACTAGTGAAATGTGGAAACAGTTGAAGGTGGTTCATACAGGTGATACAAATGTCAGAAAGGCCAAGTTGAGACACTTCAAAGGTATGTTTGAACAACTCAAGATGAATGATGATGAAAATATTAGTGACTACATGCTTCGTATGGATGAGGTTGTTAACTCCATGAAAGACTTAGGTCTTGAGCTTGCTGAAAATGATGTTTGTGATAAGATTTTAAGATCTCTTCCTAATAGATTTAGTGAAAATATTTTTGCTATTGAGGAAGCTAAAGATTTGGATAAGTTGAAAAAGGATGAGCTCCATAGTATACTTGCAAGCATTTGAGTTGAGAACTCAAGTGAAGGTTGATGTCAAGAAAGAGGCAGCTTTCAAGGCTACCAAGGAATCCAAGGGTAAACAACTTCAAGATAGTGATGAGTCTTCTAGTGATGAAGAGGCATATTACAACAAGAAAGGCAAGTTCTCTAGAAAACACAAAAGTATGAAAAATATAAGATGTTTCAATTGTGGAAAGTTTGGTCATTATGCTACTAATTGTATTGTTCCCAAGAATGAAAGTGATGAAGATAAACAGGATTCTATGAGCAAGGATTCTGAAAAGCATAAGCATCACAGGAAGAACAAAGATGAGCACAACAATCAAGGAAAGAGGTATTCTCACAAGCACAAGAAGAGTTTCTACCTAGACAAAGCAAGTAAGTGTTCTAGTAGTGATAGTGAAAGTTCTTCAAGTGATAATGAAAATGAGATGTTGTTCATATCAGAAAAAGAGGAAGAACCGAAACATAGATTCATTATCATGAAATGTCTTAGATGTGGAAATTTTGGTCACCTTGAGGATGATTGCACAAATAATGATTTGGTTTCTAGTATGTATGAGGATGCTTCAGAAAACTATAAGGAAGATGCATGTATGGTTTTTGAAAAAGGTAGCACCTCTAGTGATAAGAAATCTGAAAAAGGCTTTGATGATTCAGAAAGCAAACAAATAAAGGATCTTGAAAGTGAACTTATTAGTGCTCTTAGTGCTTTGAAAAAGGAAAGAAAGAAGAATGCTAGACTCAAGGATAAGTTAGATGAATGTTGTATGGAGAGAGATGATCTTATAGAAAATCTTGATTTCTCTATAGCTAAGACACAAGAACTCAAGGATGAGTTAGAGTCTAAGGTTCTTGAGTATAGTGAGTTAGAACAGAAAATGGCTTCTTTGAAAGAGGAAACTAAAGAGTACAAGGATAAGCTTTACAGGTTTCAAGATAGCTCCAAAAAGGTTAAGTCACTCATCAAAGGTCAAAGAAAGACAATAGATAAAACAGGCCTTGGTTTTGTTAAGCCACACAAGGAACAAGTTGGAGAGTCTAGTAAGAGACTCCAAAAGGAAGAGAGTTCTTATGAGGAAAGTATTTCAGATCATGAGTCCTTGAATGATAGATGCACAGAAATAGAAAACAGAATTCAGAATGAGAAGAAGAAGTTTTCAGGACCCAAGAGGTCAAATAAAGGAAAGTTTCAAGGCAGATGTTTTGCTTGTCATAGGTTTGGTCACATGGCTTCACATTGCATGGCTCAAGTGAAGAAGGTAAATGACAATTTTAGAAGTGCTAGTTTCTTTCAAGGGTATTGCTACTCTTGTCAACAGTTTGGGCACAAGGCAGTCTATTGCAAGGTAAATAACAGGAACAGGTTTGGTCAAAACAGGTTTGGTCAGAACAAGTTTGGTCAGAATAGGTTTGGCCAGAACAGGTTTGGTCAGAACAGGTGGATTCAAAGATCAGGTTTACCTCAGAGAAACAACATCATCAAGTGTTTCAAGTGCAACAATGAAGGTCACATAATCAGACAATGTAGAGCTGAAATTCCAGAATACAAGAACAGGAACAAGTGGCATGATCAGGTCCAAGGATCAAGGCATGGACAAGAACAGGGATGAGAACAAGAACAAGAACAGTGACAAGAACAGGAATATGGACAAAGAGTTCAAGAGAAGGCCCGACAAGGAAGTTATAGACGCTGATGATGATCAGTGCCTAATGGGAGTTTTACTCCCACCCCAGAATTAATCACCTCATCAGGAGGTGGGGGAGGGACTAAGCTAAGAGGCTCATTCTTAGTCCCGAGCCCCAAAGGTGGCCCTTTGCCATTGATGACAAAGGGGGAGAGATATGAGTAAGGGGGAGAGCTTCAAAGTGAAGAGGAAAGCTTCAAGTCAGGGGGAGCAAAACTTCAAAGGAAGATTCTCAGTTGTGGGCACAGTTGGTCGGTTGTTAGCACAGTTGGTTTCAGTTTTGGCTCTTGAGAAGTGTTTTCAGTAAAGGTTTGCCATCAATGACAAAGGGGGAGATTGTTGGCAATTTTGGGTACTTTGGGTACATTGCCTTTGCTCAAGTGTATAAGTTGTCATTGATGTCAAGAAGCTCTTGAAGGAATTTGGTTTGATGTCAAATAACTTGTTTTGATGAAGGTTCGACATGACAGCTTTCAAAGGTCTTTTGTTAACCCCAAGTTGGCAGGTTTAAAGATTTCAGGTGGATGCATTAATTTAATGCAATTGGGTCCAGGAGGAAATATTTATTTAAATAATTAAAACCTTGTTAAGGTTCCCTTTAATTATTTTTAAATAAATATTAATTTATGGTTTGCAATGGGTTCTCCTAATCCATGGCGCAAATGTCTAGGTGGGCACTATGTTTTAAACTCGGTGGGCGCTAGCCCAAGACCTCCGTCGACGTGGTAAACTCCCCGTCGACGTCAAAGAGCTCATGGCAAGGATTCATATTAATACCCCTCGATGAAAACAAAGATGAATCCCATCCGATTTTTGAAGAGTTGCTCGCTGTAATTTTGACTGTGTCTTCACCGGTTTTCGTAATCCGCTGATCGTTGTGTGTCTTCGCCGATTTTCGTAATCCGCTGATCATTTGTGTGTCTTCGCCATTTTTCGTAATCCGTTGTTCGTTCGTTTGTCTCACCGTTTATCGAATCCGCCGTATAGCTTGTCGTCTAGGAGTTCACGTCAGAAGGAAGGGAGGACTGTGTTTTATTTTTCCTGACGCAGAAGGGACAAGTGTAACAGCATGAGGTTTTAACCTCATCGGGTGCCTTTGGCGCACCGGTAGCGGCTAGGCTGTTGGCACGCTACCCGAACGGGAGGTTCCGCGTTCGAATCACGCAGAAGGGTTTTTCGTCGTGGACGCAGCGGGTGGTGTTAGATTTCGGGCGCAAATTTCTCCAAAGCGATTTTTGATGTTGGCTAAGGTATTTTCGAAATTAATCTTTTGCTAAGTGTATGTTGCGGATGGAGGAAGTTTGTTAAAAGAAAAACAGCTTAGGAGTTATAAGGAGTTTCAAAGCTTGTTGTTATTTTGATAAAAGATTATTTTGAAAGTGTTGTTGAAATATCCTATTGCATTCTTATGAGAGATAAAGTTTATTTTTGATGAGACAATAAGGGAGAAATAAGGTGTATAATGGATAAATTTTTCTTGTAATGTTGAGAGTGCTTTTGGTTGATTATGGAAATGAAAGCATGATGTGTTAAGGTTAATTGCTTCTTGTGTGAAAGTATGAAACCTTAAGTGGGCAGCTTTGAGATTGACATTTGCTTTCATTAAGTTGGTTATAATCAAGCTATTCTTTACTTGGTTAAAGTGTTGGGCTTACTCCTTTGTTGATGAATTGAAAAGTTGTTTTATGCTATTGTGAGTTGAGTTGGTGGATGCTTTTTGTTCAAACAATATTGGAGAGAAAAGGAGTTCTACTTGTTTCCTTTTCTTGATGTTGATTGTGAAATGCTTCAAGGTTGTGTTTTGAGCTGAATGGTGTTGATTGAACCTTGTTTGATGAGCATTGTTGTTGAAGCCCTTATTGATGGTGAAAAGAACATGAGTATCATTGTTATGTGATTCTTTGCATAGTTGGCAATTGTTGGGGTTTCATGTTCTTGAAAGAAAGCATTCTATCCTATCCATTTCAGATATTGAGTTGAGTTTTCAGATTTGAGATTGAGTTTGAGCTGAGTTGATTTGAGTTGAGTTTTGAGATTGGGAGTTGAGTATAGAACATATTGAGTCTCTAACAATTCTCTTTATGCTTCTATGAGTTTGACAAATCACATTGGGTCTCTAACAATTCACCTTGTGATTTCCTACTAAGAAAGTTTTTCTTGGTGAGCTTGCTGAGGTTTTGGACAGGTTCCGGTGGGGACTTGTGAGCAGATTTTGGACAGGTTCCGGTGGGGACTTGTGAGCAGATTTTGGACAGGTTTCGGTGGGGACTTGTGAGCAATTTTGGATAGGTTCTGGTGGGGACTTGTGAGCAGATTTGGACAGGTCCTAGCAGAGGACTTGTGAGCTGAGTTTGATAGTTCTATCAGAGAACTTGAGGACAGAGGAGCACTGGTTCTTTGAGAAGAACCTAAGGACAGATTTGGCAAGTCTTTGAGAAGGCTTGTATGTAGAGGATTGATTTGTTCAAGTGTTGGACAGATCTGACAGACAGAGGAAGACTTGTACTAGACCGACTGACTGTGTTTGGTACAGGTTGCTGAGCTGTTGTGGACGTGATCATAGAAGGCAGAGGTCTCTTAGGCTAAGCATTGAGGACAGGAGGTCTTCGGTGGAAAGGAGTTCCACGTGCTGGCAAGAGGTAGAGGCAGTTGATCTTCTGAGGGATCATTTCCAGAGCAGAGGGGAAGGTATCTCCTTTGAGCAGAGGCTCATAAATTTAGATTGGGGGAAGGTATCTCCTTTGAGCAGAGGCTCATAAATTCCGATTGGGGGAAGGTATCTCCTTTGGGCCGAGGCTCATAAACATTGTAATTGGGAAGGATTCCCAAAGAACTTTGAGATAACTTTTAGAGAAAAGTTTTGTGGACGTAGCCCAACCATTCTGGGTGAACCACGTTAAAATTGGTGTCACTTTGTGGATGATATTGTGCATTGTTTTGATATTGCTTTGGGTATATTGCTTTACTATTTTGAAGTATAAAGGAAAAAGTAAAAAGAGGTCTTATACTGTTCACCCCCCCTTTCAGTATAAGCTTGTGTTCTTCATGGATATAGTTAATAAAGCACTATTTGTGTGCAAGGGTAAAATTATGATGTTTGAGTTGCAAATATTTAATAAATATGCCATTTTTATTTTAGATGAGACTTCATACATTCCTATGTGGAGGTATATTTTTGGGAAATAAAATAATAATATTTTCGTAATACCATTCCATCTCTCATATAATGTTTTTGGTGACTTTGGGTGGAGACAATATTGAAGACTACATTTGGGTATTTTTTTAGGATTGATAGAATGATGTCAATAGATTCATATGCCCATAACCCCAAGTTGTTTTGTTCAATGAACAAAACAACTTGGAGTTTTTACTTGTGACATTGTTCATTGAAGGGCATTTTCATAGTAGAGATATATGGGCATCTAAATATATTGGCGTAATTCTATCGTTCCCCTCAAAAAAATACCCAAATGTAGTCTTCATTATTGTCTCCAATGCAAGTCACCAGAATATTTTTATGAGAGATGGAATTGTATTATGGAAAGATTTGTAATTCATTCCCCAAAAATATACCTCTATATAGGAATGTATGAAGACCCATATAAAACAAAAATTGCATATTGATTAAATATTTGCAACTGGAACATCATATTTCTACCCTTCCACACAACTAATTCTTTAATATGTGCACCCGCATCACTGCCAACTTGAATTGAAAAGCGTATAAAACACAGTCTCTTTCTTGCATGAATGTGATAAGATGCCCAAAATATGAAGCACTCAGAAAAGTAATAGACCCTTTCTTCGTGTACCAAAATTTTTGAAAACTTCTTGAGGGAGACACTATTTTGTGTAAATTTTAACTTCAATTATTTATTGGTCAAACTATCTATAAGAAAATGCAATATTTTGTGTGTAAAATTCTCCATAATAAGTAGATCACAAGACTTGGTTCTTAAATATTACTTGAGCCCAACATCAACTTCTTTTGGATGATTTTTAATGTAAAAAGAAATCTGATATCTTGAATTCATGGCTACATCTAGAATCTGATGAAGTTTCATTGTCATTAGATTCATGGCTTGAAGCTTTTCTTAGAAGAAAACATGGCATAGCAGTACTCTATTAAAAAAACATGTGCTAGTTTCTGATTCACCAGATCATATTACACGACAAATGAAGAGCATACTACTAGTGCTTGAGTATTTTTGGTTCACCAGATCACATTACGTGGCAAGTTAAGAGCATAATAACCACATCAAAAATATTTTTTAATGGGGTTTTTAGAGAAAGATAAAAATAATGAGTTAGGAAGGAAAAAAAATGTTGAAAAATAATTTTTATTCCAAAAAAAAGAATTTTACAACTAAAAAACTCCGAACGCTTTTCGACCTTTTGGGTCTATTATTCACTCCTCCCATACAGCCCAGTCTCATAATTTATTAAATAAAAATAATTAAAAATTAACTTGAGCAATGTTGCGGGAGTCTTGGGCCATTATCCCATATTTATCCCACAATGGCCCTGACGGTGGTATATAAAGCACAACACACACATAGAGCTTTGCAAATCGGGAAGCAAACTTTTGGGTTAAATGCCCAAGTGGATGCACGTGAACCATGACCCAGCCCCTCAAACAAGTGAATCATGGCCCAAGAATATGCTCCATCGTCTCCTATGGGAGCATCACTCAATGGTGGTGAGTGTGGAATTTTCCCCATGTGTGGTTTTCATTGGTTGTTTTCCCTCATGGGCCCCATGTTAATTCTAGCATCTATTATTTGCTCCTCCCATACTGCCCAGTCTCATAATTTCCTAAATAAAAAATAATTAAT
>JAQPPZ010009273.1:0-21400 GCA_028583015.1 Wollemia nobilis
GCACCAACATTATCAATTGGATTTTGGGTACCCAATTCAACTTTTTGGTAGGGTGGAGATTCGAATGGGACCTCCCTTCGAGGATTGCCCTCTCCTCTCCAACTCACCTACAACACCTGGGTTGTTACCACATATACTTATCATTTATTATATTTAAATGATTTATTTTATTTTTTAAATAATAATTTATTAATACATAGTATAGTCATCATTGTGTTACCACATCTACTTATAATTTCTTATATTTAGATAAATTTTTAAACATTCAATTATTTAAATACAATAAATAAATTAATTTATATTATAAATTTTAAAATTTTAGAGTTGGTTGACTATTAAATGTAAATGTAAGGGAAGATGCGAGCATAAGCATTCCCTTGAAATATAAGGGAAGATGCAATTACTAATCCAGATAAAAAAAAATCTTCCTTCGAAATGTAGAGAGTATAGATCATTACAATTTAATTCCTAATCTTTTTTATATTAAAATATATTGAGAAGTGATCACATATAGAATGAAAGTTTTTAATTTTAATCCAAAACTCGTTAAAAAATTTAACATGATAGAATTAAAATATAATAATATACTTATTTATGACTTTCCTTTTAAGGGGAAATATATTTTGGATTATTATATAAAGTAGGTGGCTTCTAGAATTTGAAAGTTAGAATCTTTTAAAAGGGTTCAAATTTATAAAGTTTTTTAAACATAGAAAAAATTCATCACTCACTAAAATCTTAGGGCAATTGCAAGATCTTAGGGAAAGTAATTGTATATGGTTTTTTAATTATATAAATAAAGATGAAACTTTACCATTATTCCTTTAGTTTTATTTTTTATTATTAAGTTATCAAGAATTATTTTTAATTTATTTGAAATCTCTATCATCGTTTTTAATTAAAAGTTTGAAAAAAATAAAATTATGTGTATATAAGTTTTTTTATATGAAATTTGAGAATAGAAAATAATAAAACATTGTTAAAGTGTTAGCATTTGAAGATAATAATTAGCATAATTAATGAAGATAAAAATACATTATACAATATCCACGTGCTGTACGTGATTTGGAGAGGATAGGACAATGCTCCAAGTGAGGTCCTTGGTTTGAATCTCCACCCTACAAAACACACATTTGGTACCTAAAATCCAATTGATAATGCTAGTGCAATTAGGGTTGAGCGTGACTCCTAGGTGATTTTGATGGTATAAAACCCACTGGTCTTTGTTTTTGATACCAAAGGAGCCCTGCAAATATTTTTTTACTAAATTAAAAAAATAATAAATTATACAATGTAGAATATATATTTTCTTAAAATACCTTCTTGATGTTCTTTAACTAATTAGCATTCTTTTTTTTTTTGAATAAATACTGCTTATATTACCAAAATTAATTCATAATACATAGGATATACAAATATTAAAAAAACCTATTCAAAGATATCCAAAAATCAGATTTGTCCTCAGTAGAACAATCCTTAATGTCTTTCATCATCAACATATTGATCCTATATATCAATAACAATCCTAGAAGAAATCCCCAAAGCACTGAGTGCTTCATCCTTGAAGATCAAACTGCACCTGGACCTCCATATAGCATACATAGTTGCTACTCTAATGGTAGTCCACACATCTAACAAATGTCGAGGACAACCAAAATTATCATAAAAAAAAATCAGTTTCCAGCTAAATCGATCCCTAAAAATAGGGAAATATGTCCAATCGAGGTTCTTTCAAACTTTCTTTGAATTTTTGCAATCTGAAAAGATATGTTTGATAGTTTCCTTCCTTCCACAGCTACTACATTGATATGAAATCCTCATCCATTTTGTCAATCTAGCCTTATAGTGAATACCCTGAAAAATTAATAACCATAAGAAGACTTTTAGTTGAGGACCTATCCTGAACTTCCATATCTAGGAAATTCTTGTTTTCCATTTCTTTTCAAGGCAAACAATCCCCCAATTCCTATTCAACACAATATGCAAGGAAACCTTAGGTAGAAGAGCTCTATAAATCTTGTTAGATTTATAAGAAGTAATAATACCATGAAAAATCCAATGCCACTCATGCCATATGGGACCTGACAACCCACCATTTAATTTAAAATATTGCTCGAATGGAAGAAAATATTAAATTTACATAATATCATCTCTGTCAGAATATTTCACCTTAAACTTACTAAATAAATAAATCCACTTGACCCAACCTCTAACATTTGAATCCCAAAGATTTGACCATTTCACAAATCCCTTTTTTATTCAAACTCTTACACTTGAGGTGAGAGAGTTTTGAAGTATATACGCCATTCTTCTTCCAAATCCAAATAGATCTATACGGAAGAACCCATCCCCTACATTCTTCAATATAATCCTAGTAAAAAATTGAACCAATAATCTTCCAAGCCTCCCAAATCCTCTTAACAAGAATATAGCCTCTAATTTTAAACTTGTTGGGATGGCCCATAATGGCTTTGATATGAAAAGCCCCTTTTAAACCTTCAACATATTGACCAATATAAATTCTGAACCACAAAATATATTAGCAAACATCATTCCTTTCCAGAGCCCTAACCACCCATTTTTGCAGCCAAAATCTTACCCTACATATGGATATCCAACAAATCCAAACCTCCTTCATCCTTGGGAATAATGCAAAAATTCTAGGAAATAGAGGGTATTTTCTTTGATCCATCAAAATTAGACCATAAAAACCCATAAATAAGTCTTTCAAGCTTCCCAAATTTTGAAGCATTAGGTAACCAACAAAACGAATAGTAGAGGTGACAAGCTTGAATAACCTTCCAAACAATTACCACTTTTCTAGCAAAAGAAATAAGTTTATTTTTCCAAAGTTGAATCAATTTTTCAAATCTAGTAAGACACCAATCCACATGTTTTTCAAATAAATAGCCTCACAAAAAGAGATTCCCACGTACCTAACAATCTCACCATCCTTCACCCATCACCAACCAGGGGTAAAATCAGCAGGAAGAGAGTCACTACCAATCAACCAATAATCAATTTTTTTTTCACTAATGATAGCTTCTGAAGCTTTGCAAAACTGATCCAAACAACATTTAGTATAAGTAAGGGATAAATAATCTAGCTAAAATGACAAAAAAGAAATATTATCAAAATGATTATTTAGAATAGAATCTCCAGGAGTTTCAATTCCCTTAATAAAACCAGCACAACTTCTCTCCTTCAACATATAACCCAAGGCATCTACTAAAATCACAAAAAGAGGTGGAGCAAGGGGGTAAAATTGTGTGATGGACTTGAAGAGGCTAATATTATTAGTGAGATTACCATTAATAGTAACTTTAGTAGAAGCAAAAGTGAAAAGAAACAGTATTTTATCAACAACTTGCTTGGTAAAATCAATCTTGAGCATAATCACCTTTTTCCTTCTTTCTTCATCCCACTCCAAAGTCTCCCAAGCCATGATAACTGTATCTAAAATAAATCTCCCCTTCACAAAACCAGTTTGTTCACATCTCACAATCCGAGTAGCAATATCCTTGAAATGAAGATTCAAAGCCTTGGAAACAATCTTATACAAAATACTCAATAGGGTTATGTGCCTCCAACCCTCCATAGTATCCTTCCTCTTTACCTTCGAAATAATCTTAATCAACATTTGATTAAAATTAGGTGAAAGAGAACCTCTATCAAAAGATTTTTGAACCATTTGAGTATAATCATCACCAACAACATCCTATATTTTTTTTGTAAAATTCCACTGGGATACCATCTGGACTCTATGACTTACCATATTTATTTTTTAAAATGGATTCAAATAGTTCCTCCTTGGAAAAGGTAGATGCAACACGATCACTATCAAAACTGAACACTTTTTTTTAACACTCCTCTTAATTTTCTCCCTAGCAGTAAGAAAATCCAAAGACATAGGATAAGCAAATAAAATATTCTAGAAATGCTCCTCAATAATAGTCCTAATCCCATCATCATCTTCCATCAACCTATCATCAAAAGTGTGAAGAGCAATAATTATTTTAGAAGCAGTTTTCTTCTTAATATGACTCGAAATTAATTGAGAGGGAGCATCCCCTTATCGCAACCAATAAATTTTGCTCCTAATTCATGCCCCTCTATTAATATAATACTCATAACAACGAATCTCATGCTCCCAACCAACAACTCTTTCTTGAATTTGAACATTAAAAGGATCTGCCTCAAGAGATCTTCTAGCATTATCTAAATATTTTCTAAGTTGTTTTAATATTCCTTTTCTTCTCCTAGAAACAAGCTTTCCCGAACCATGCAAAAATTTCATTATACATTTAATAGATGCCTCCCACCAACCAATCCACCTAGTAGCAATTGGATGAGGCTCCAAATTGTAAACACAATTGATAATATCTCTACAAGAATTAGAATCTAAATAAGAAACATTATGTTTAAAGCTAATCTTCTTATCAATCATTGTAGTAGCTCCAAAAAATATTGAAGATCTAATTGGATAATGATTATATCCAGTGACAAATGCGTCAACAAAAACAACCCTTCTTCCTCTACCAACACATGTAAATTTAATATTTTGGACTACGTTTGTTGTAGCTGGTCAGGTAATTGGTATTTGTTCTCTGTATGCTCCTAACCTTTCTAGTGAGCAAATGATCTTGTGGGATTGTATGCAACACAATTTCCCTGATGCATGTTGGATGGTTGAATGGTATAGAGACAAAGAAGGTGTTTAGGGAGGTTGTATTTATGGTTCTGAAAAGGAATCCTGGAGTAGTTTGAAGGCTTCCCTTCAAGTTATTGACGCTAATTTTAGACATAAATATTTTAAAATAGGGGGATGGTTTACCTGGTCTAATAAGAGGAGAGGTGGTGATAGAATTAGCATTCTTTTGATAGTATTTGTATTTGTTCTAATAAAAATATAAATAAAATATTTTATAATTATAAAAAGGACACAAATATTTTATACTAAATGAAAGTCTTGGATTTAAAATCATCATTTATAGTATGTTTGTATATTTTATTCTTTACTAAATTGTATAATTAAAAAATTATATTTAAAATCATCATTTTTAATGTGTTTATATATTTTGTTCTTTACTAAATTGTATTATTAAAAATTATACATTTTAAAGGTTATAAAGTTAATTAGAACTTATCAAAATATCATTTAATTTAGGTGTAGTGGTCATCATGAAAGATTAAATTAATTTGATTTATTTTCATAGATTTTAATATCATTATTAAAATTATCATACAATTGTTATTTTTTAACTAAAACAAGGCCATACAATTTTGATGTTAGAGTTAAATAATATTAGTAGTTGACAATGGCTTCTTTGAAAAGTTATGATTTATATTATAATTACATTAAAAAAAGTACCCAAGATTTAATATTTAAAACTCTTATATTTAATTTAATAAGATATTAAAATTAAGGATGTTTTTTACATTTTTGAATCTTATGATTATGATTAACACTAAACATATAATAACAAATATAATTAACCTTATATATCTTAAAACAATATGTGTAAAATCAAATGGTATTAGTTGAACCTATTAATTTCCTCAGCTTGCAAGGAGGAGACCTAAGTTTACATCTTGCTAAGTAATACACATGTAATTTTCAAGCTATTGTAATACCATTATATGGTCATCATGTAATATGGGTGGGTTTATTTCAATCTTATATAATCAATCAAAAACCAAAATATATAAAAAATGTATTAAATATTTGTAAAATCCATAAATATTAATATCAAATTTTAAATAGATCTTATTATTAAATTTATATACGTCTAGAAGCTAAAAAAAATTAAATATCTCTAGAATCCCATTTATAATTGCAATTCATTTTATAATGACGTTTCCAAATACATTATATGTTTTTTTAATAAAATTTTCAAAAATAATCATAGAATATAGAAAATTGATAGCATTGCTTTATTCCTCTTTTTAATATATTTTTTATTTATTTATTTATTTATTTTTAGGAACCTTTTATATACAACATATCCGCAACATGTGAGGGGAGAGATTTGAACCTGGGCCTCTCCATAACTAAAGAGTTTTAACTACTCACTTGTTCTCCAACTCCTCTACATGAGCGGATATATATTTTTTATTTTTAAGAAAACTACATTATCCATTTTTTTCAAATCATAGTTGTATTTAATGTTATTACAACCAATAATTTAGATATCTTCTTACACCCTGAGCTTCTATTTTTCTTAAGAAACTTTTTTATCTATAGGAAAATAGTAATCCAAGCCTCTCTTCTAGCTTAGATATCTATCTTCATCCTCAAACTTGTTGGAACATTATCATAAAATTATTTATCTTGAAATTACAATAAAAACATTATTTTAGTAGCGTACTGCAGTTATATTAGTTTGATTATAAAAAAACTTCTCTATATTAAATATTTTGGAGTATAACATTGCGTTTTAACATCTTGTAATTATCTATTTTAAATAAAGGATAGACTATAATTCATTGCCACTCTATCATCCTTTAAGTACCAACCAAGGTTATCAAATAAATATTGAATTTATTGATGTATAATAGATACGTTAGTTTGACTCTCAAATAATCCTATCATCTAATTCTAAATATTCTATAGTCTAGCATCTTGTATTGAGTTTCTAAAATTAAGCATCTCATAAATATCTATTCAAATTAGGACATATGTTACGATTTATAGACACTTTGTCATACCTCAAATATTGGTTATGGTTATGGTTATGCTACAATTTTGTTATAATAAAACATATTATCAAATTTACATTTAGATATTTTAAAATAAATTTATAAATTATATAAATTAAAATTAATTATAAGTTTTTCAAAGCAGTTTGTAGTAATAATAGATAAATTACAATCATATAATCTTAATTTAGTTCTAAATCATTATACTTTAGTAAAAAATTTATAATAATATAGGAATATACATTTATTAAATAACATTTTAAATGATTCCTCCTTCAATCAAAGAAGGAGGCGAATCTTAGCGAGTTCTTTTAGTTCTTAAATACTTTTTGTTCGGTCGAGAATATTAGCGAGGTCTTTTTGTGCTTATATACTTTTTGTTTGGTTTTCAACTATGTTATGCAAGGGCAAAAACAAATGCTATAAATAAAATCAATGTATCATTTTTTGTTGCTGAACATCTGTTAGGAATAGATATAATTAAAAAAAAAAACTTTTAAATTCTTGGTAGTCCCTTTTTTAATGTCTACTTCCATCGTCCTTTGGAATATATAGTGTAGAGAGATTATAACAAAATATTTTAATAAAATTTTCAACATATGTATTTGGCTACTAAGTTTTATGTTTATAATAAAGTTTTTGTAGCAAGTTATGTGTATTACTCCTTTTGTTAGGTGTTATAAAAATATTTATGAAAAAATAAATAAATTACTTAGATAAAAGTAATGGGACACGAGGCTTTTATAGGCCACTTAACACCTGTACTACTTCTCTTATGAGACTGGTCCTGGACTTGATTGATTCTGGCCTCCCTGCTCCATGGGATCAAAGCGGAAATCGGCTACAGGAACAGGATTATGATCTCCTAGTTCGAAAGCAAAAGGATGTTGCACTAAATATTGAAGGAATGGAAGTTCAAGCAGCTGAAGAACGAATCCCAAATGTCGTATCCCAGCTCGACACGCTTCAGCATAAAATGGAGGCAGTTGCAGCAGCAGCCGGCAAATATACAGAAGGAGGCCTAGGGGAACGCCTCATTGCGTATGGAACATTGATCCAAGGACAGATCTTTTCATCCGAAGAATGGGCTTCCATGATGACTTTGGTACCAACAGACAACTCTCATTTTAAAGGTGCCAGCCCCGAGCCCCATGTTTTGCCTTTAAAAGGGGTTTAAACAGTAGGGGAGAGGAGAGGAATCCTCCCTTAAAATTTTGATGAATTTGGTAGAGGCTCTAAGCCTCATGCTTTCATGATTGTATACTTTCTTCCACTCTTTCATTCTTTGATAAGTTGTACCCTCCCTCCCTTATAATAGAGAGGAGAGGAGAGCTCCTATTCTTTCGTTACTGCATTCTTTATTCTTCATTGGTGACTCCATAAGCCCAATGGATGAGGCCGAAGATTCTGAGTCCTTGGTCATAGCTCTATCCGTCGCCTGTGATTTTTAATCACTACACAAATAAAGCATTTGCAATGCTTATTGAGGTAAAGGGGCCCGATCTTTAAAATAGAGAGGTTTTGCCCTAGCACCAAGCCTTAAAAGATTTTCGTCAAGAATGAAGTGGTATTTTGAGGCCTCTTTAAGTGTTGGCCTCAAGTAAGCCTTTCAGTAATCAACGGATTCAAAATCCGTCCCAGGAGCAATCCAAAGGCCTCTATATTTAAGCCGCTCGAGGCGTTCGCCACTTAACCTTAACACCTGTACGACTTTTCTTATGAGAATCAAGGGTTGCCTTTGGCTATCATTGATATTCATAAATAAAAGATTATACTTTATCCAAAATGGATAGTTTGATCTCTAGGGATGATGATTGTTGGAACATGTTGGTTGAATACTAAGTTGATGTAGGGTCTCCTCATGGCATGTTAAAGAAAAGCTAAAGGTAAACTAAGAATAATAGTATTGTTTAAACTTGTAATAATTCACTCATAGACAATTGCATCACGACTATCAAAATGATGAATCGCGCATATCAATAGTTTATCAACATTGACCAGCAAAAAAAATGATCGAATCAAACATATCAATAGTTTATGAATGTAAGTTTCTTCAATTTTTGAAATAAGGTTTGGGGTTAAAGTTTAGTTCGATACAAAAAATTCTTGACTAGTCTAAAGGTATACCTATATAGGATAGGCCCCGTGGAACGGAAAGTTGTGGCTCAGAGGAGATACGGGGAATGATTTTATTTAACATAAGGTTATAATCTCCAAGGGCTAGCTGGATTAGTAAGTGCTTATTTAGATTGGCAAAAAGTATATACTAAGAAGACACCCAAGTTCAAACTTTGGGGTAGCCTATTTGCAAAGATAGTAGTCTCATCTAAATCCTTTGAGTGCGCACCAGATGGATGATGACAATATGAATCCCGAGTGACCTGTGGTTCGCTTCACGTCAAATAGATCAACAATAACGAAGCAAAATAGGTTTGGTGGAAGGTAGCCTGTTTGCAAAGATAGTAGTCTGATCTAAATCCTCTAAGTGCGCACTAGATTGATGATGACAGTCCCTGTGGTTTGAACCCTGTATTTTTCCGATACTAAAAATAATGTGATTGTGAACTCTCTTATATAACCTAAAAAAAACATTGAAAAAAAACCTTCCAAAATAATAAGGGCACTAGCAAAAAAAAATAAATGTCCTTCAAAATATAAAAAAGGTTCCATGAAACTTAACTATGTCTTTGAGAATCTTCCGTTTTTATATATTTGTTCAACATTGAACAAAAATGAGTGAGAACACTAGCTATAAAAAATAAGTTGGTTTCCTTAAAATTTGACAGGGTCTTTGACAGTGTCTTTCTTAATCTTCTGTTGTTATATACTTATTTAACATAAAATATTATCAAATTATAGGTAAACCTAAAATAATAAAAATTAGATCATTAAAATTCGGAAAAACATCTCCAAGAGCTGAAGCTTAACACGTTAGAGCGGAAGAAGATCTTTGCAATTAAATGATGAAAACGGGCGAAACAAAGGTTGTCAAAATACACGGTATCTTTCATTTTCAAAGGCTTGGCTTAGATGTTATTGATTAATTATTACCGTATGAGAACAATGTTCGAGCGGGTTAAGAGAACGGGTCCTGAATTTCTCCAGCTGTCTCTCTCAAAATCTTCATGACGGTGCTTGTCTCAAAGTATCTCTGACCAAAAGTACTGACTTCAATAAATTAAGACATATCAAACTCGGATCCTACGGTTATGGATAACAACTGCCATGCGCCTAACGGCAGAGTGAAATGACATGGATCTCTTTTTCACACTGAGTCGAACATGGAAATTAAGATGTCCGATGAAAACATCGACGGTTTTGTTTGGTTGACCCTCTTTCTAACAAAGACCATGCGCTCATGCTGGGCATGGTGAGCGTAGAATGTAGCGTTTCCCATGCGTGGATTTACGTGATCAACACAAGTTATTAGCGAGCTTGGCGTATGTGTTTGACGTGATCAACACAAGTTATTTGCGAGCTTGGCGTATGTGTTTGTGCGAATGTGCTTGTTTGCTGTAGTGTATCTCCTTGACGCCCTCAATACCTTGCTTCTTTGCCTCTCTGTTGATGTGGAGCCTTTTTCTTCTCCCTGTCGCTATCTTATATTTCTGTGATTTTGCTTCGTTGTTACGAAAGCATGCGTACGTGAAACAACAGGGAATGAAAAGACTTTGAAAGTTTTTTTTTGTATTAATTTAAAGAGAGGGTTTTGAAAGTGTTCCATAATCTTGTATATACAGTAAAACTTTCAACCGTAACAATCTCCAAAATATTATATTTATTAGGAATAACCGAGAGAGTTTAATTCCTAATAACCATAATTATCCCTGAGAGAACTTAGAAAAACACAATGCTTTGAAGGCAAAACAAACTCTAACAAACTCCGATCAAAGGGCAAAGCGAGACCGAACACCCCTTCCAACGAGAGCCAAAGGGATGTCTGACTCCTCCTTACAAAAACAAAGCATCATGAGCCTCTTTCCTAGCAAGGGAGACTACATCATTCGGGACATCGTTTTTCCACACCGAAAAAGTAGTACAATGGACACCACGGTTGGCCAGCATATCGACCAGTGCATTCCTGTGGCCAGCAGTACAGTGGACACCATGGAACACATGGCAAATGTTCACCTGTTCAAAAGCATACAACAATCTCCTAGCTTCGGCAATAAGATTGAGAACATTCCAACTAGGTGTACACTCCCCTTTGAGCATCTTGATTATGTTCAAAGAGTAGCCTTCGATTTCCACATTCTGACATCCAGCATCCGCTAACAATTTCACCTCCATATAAGCTACGCGAGCCTCCATGAAGTGTGAAGATTAGGAACCAAGGGGTTCAGCAAATGCCATGAAGATATTGCCATTCTCGTTTTGCACAACTCCGCCTTCTTCTGCCTTTTCGGGGTTACCCATTGAGGCCCCATCGAAGTTGAGTTTCAGCCAATTGGGAGCCTAATGGGCCCACTTAATTCCTGTTGTAGGATCGGGTTCGGGGGGCTGAGGAAGAGGGCTCCAACCCAATTTAAATTTCGAATCAACTTCATTGGAGGAGGAGGGCACCTTTGGCCATTTACCCACAAAGGCAACCAAGACATTCTCTAACACTCTCTTAATGATGTTAGTACCCACCCTGACAGCATCGGTCTCAACGTCATTAAAATCATGGACATTTCATTCTTTCCACACCCCCCACCACGCGTGGGGAAGAATAATTTTCCACAACCAAGATAGTCGTTGGGACACGAATGGCGAACACCATTGAAGGATGATGTCCATCAATGTACCTGGAAACACCCAATAAATGTTAAACGAATTAAAACTAAACATAAATACCTGCCATGTGAATGGGAAACTGAGGAGGAAATGTTGCGTGGATTCCCAGTCCAATTTGCATAAATAGCATATGTTAACCATAATGCGACCCCTCTTTCAAAGATTCTCCAAAGAAAGTATTTTATTTTGAGCCGCCAGCCAAAAATAAATATTGATCTTTGGGACTAGTCTTTTAATCCAAATAAGATTCGCTGGAAAATGAGCCTCATATTCTGAGAGAAGGAATGAATAAGTTTATTTCACAGTAAATTCACCTTCAGATTCTCCACTCCAAATGAAACGGTCTCTAGAATCGTCCTGTCTGATCGCATACCTATTAAGTTCCACTAAAAGTCTTTGCCAACTGACCAAATCATTCTGGTTGGACACCCAATAGGGATGATAATTCCACGAACACCTACCATTGACAATAGACATATATTGGGAAACCCAAATTTCACCTTCCTCCATCTCTTTCAAAGTAAGAGCCCTAAGATTTGCATCATCCAATAACGACTCTTTCTTCAACCAATGGTCTTCCCAAAAATTGACACTTCTCCCATCACCAATGATCCAATCGCTTTTAGCCTTCACAAAGTCCCTAATCTTGGTTAAGCTTCTCCAAAAAATGGAGCCTCTCGGGTAGAGATCATCTAACAATAAATAATTAAATCCATATTTTGCTTTAAGGATAGAACACCAAGGTCTCTCGGAGTTCGAAGCAACCAACCACCCTGATTTACCAACCAGTGAACTATTCATAAGTGTTGCTCTTTTCAAATTAAGACCCTCATCATTTCTCCTCTTGCAAATTCGATCCCAAGCGATCAAGTGGTACTTGCCTTTTAAATCCGATCCAGCCCAAAGGAACATTTTACAAATATGGTCAATTTTATTTGTTAATTTAGTAGGGAGCACGAATAAGGACATGAAATAAATGGGTATACTCTAGAGTGTGCTTTGAACAAGTACCGCCTTCCCTGCTTGTATCAGAAACACCCCTTTCCAAGAGGCCAGTTTACATTGGATTCATTCAATCAAAGGGTCCCATAGTGAGTCTTTCATTCTCCCCATGAAGAGAGGCAGTCCAAGATAGGTCGCTGGAAACATGGCAATCCTACAATTATGTATATTCACAATATTGGATTGCCTAGCTTTCGGAGTGTTAACAAAGAAGACAAAGCTCTTTGTAAAGTTGATCTCCAGACCAACAACCCTCTCATAACACAATAAGATCTTTTTAATATCATCGACAAAAAATATTGATGCACCACTAGCAATCAAAGTATCGCCATCAAATTGGTGATGAGATACATACGAACATGGTAGAGCTGGATGAAGACCCACCTCTTCGCTCAACCTTCTAATTGCTCTCCCAAACACCTTTGGCACAAAGAGTAAGAGGAAGGGGGAACGTGGATCATCTTACCTCAAACCATGGTGAGACTTTAAAAAGTCAAACATCAATCCCTTCACTAGAATGGAGCACCAAACTAAAGAAATGCAAGCTGAAATAACGGTGACCCACCGATCGCTGAAGCTAAAATTCCTCATTGCCTCTTGTCAGAATGGCCACGCCACTTTGTCATAAGCCTTACTAATGTCAAGATTTAAAAGGAAAGCCTCTCTACCACTGTACTTGATTGAATGAAGAAGCTCATGCATGACAATAGCACCATATAAGATTTGTCTACCCGACACAAAGGCGCTCTAAGCCATATCAATGAGATTCGGAAGCAACCCCTTAAGTCTGTTATACAGAGCCTTAGAGAGGAATTTATATAAATGATTGGTCTAAAATCATTATATGATGAGGTAGAATGAATTTTTAGAATTAAGGAAATCAATGTGGCATTTAGGGATTTAGGAATCTCTGTCGATCTTTGGGCTTCTCTCTGAGCCTCTGCCACTTTAGACCAGCAAATATTCCAATATTTTTGAAAGAACAATGGAGTAATTCCATCAGGACCTGGAGCCTTTAAAGGCCCCAGCTCCTTAACAACATTAAATATTTTATCATCTGTGATCAAGGCCTCCAAACCCGCATTCGTATCCTCCATCACCAACATAGGAATAACATCTAACATAACACGTTCCGCTGCCAAATCCCGTTTTGGTGGGACCAAGAAGATAACTGAAGAAATTGACAACCTCCAATTGATTTTTTTCTCTTCGTGATAGAGCTTCCATCCTCCTTAATAATCTCCACTATTCTATTCCTACTCCTCCGTCGCATGGTGGACGAATGAAAGAATCGCTTATTCTTTTCACCTTCTCTTAGCCATAATTGTCTCAATTTTTGCTTCCATTACAACTCGATATCCACTTGTTTGTTATGAGAATTGGCTAAGCACTCTCTTTCCTTCCTTAATAACACTTCATCGAGTCCCTATGACTCAATATTTTTCTCTATTTTAGTGACCTTATTTTTTAAAGCTTCTAGCTCCCTAAAGATATTACCATACACGTTCTTGTTCCACCATTTTAATTGATGATGAAGCCTTCAAATTTTGAAGGCAACTTTAAAAAGGCCTGATCCTGATGCTTCCTCATCCCACCATTTTTCACACAATATTCAAACTTATGGAAGTTGCACAACATTGCTTCAAAGCAGAAGGGTCTCAAAAAAAAAAAAAGTTTTCAACAGTATCCAAAAGGAGAGGATTATGATCCGAGCCCACTCTGGGCAAGGTGGAAAGCACCACATCCACAAATAAATCGAGACTTCCAGAAAAAACTAGTGCTCTGTCTATCCAGCTTAAGATCATATTTTCTTATTGTTACTCCATGTAAAATGCCCCCCTTTAAAATCCACATCTCGTAAATCTATGAAAAATATAAAATCTGCCAGGTCAGAAAAACTACGCTCTTGAGGGCCACTTCCACCACTTCTCTCTGAAGGATATAGAGGGTCGTTAAAATATCCAATCACTAACCAATGTTCATGAATGAATTTTTGACGAATTTCTAGCAAAAACTGCCATAAATATCTCCTTTCATAAGTGGTATTCAGAGCTTAGATATTGGAGACCACCCAACGCCTTTGGGTTTCATTGCACTAGAAAATAATATTTATCACTCTATGTGAAGCAGAGATTACATGCCCATAAAATTTATGTGAATTCTAGAAAAAAAAGAGTCCACCCACTGTTCCCACAGATTCACTAGCCATGAAACCCGAGTCCTTCCATACTGCCCTTTGGATCAATCTCCACGACTCAAGCTCAAGATTTTATTCTTGAATGCATAACAGGTCAGGGACCAATTCTCTTCTCAGGGACACCAATAAGTTCTTCTTAGAGGAGCTATTAAGCCCTCTTATGTTCCATGAGCAGATTTTCATGGAAAGGGGGAACTCACTTTATCTCCACCACCTACCGACGAGCTCAAGAAAACATTCAAGCTCAATCATTTTTTGCCTTCACTAATTTTTAGAACTAGTCTAGATTGACCTTCATTGGCCATAGACTCATTGGTCTTTCTTTTCCTGCTTACTTTAGACATAGGCCTTCCAGGTTTACACGCATTGCCCAAATCCATAAAACGTCTTCTGTGACTATGGGTTTTAGGGCCAGGAGAGCCCTTCTCCATTACCATTGGTTGAGGAGATGGGGAAGTGGAAGCCACATCCGTCACTAAAGCATCGTTTATTACCACATAGGTGGAACAACCATCCACATGATTGGTCGCACCAGGAGAAAAGGACAAACAATGAGCCATCAAGGATTGTGGGCATTCCCTTAAGGACCCCACTTTGGTCGCCATATGGGCTTTAGAGCATGATGGACCCAAGTCTTCTGCCAAATAATATAGACACTCAAAAGAGTTGTCTAAGGGGATAGAAGCCTCTGCTAGATTGAATTTCAAAAACAAGTCCACCTCTATCCTATTAGAATTCTTCATTGCAATATTCGAACACATCGATTAGACTTTGGAAGTTAAGGACCAAGGCACCAATTACTTAACATTGAATTCTTCATGGAAACAAATAATTGGGAAGAACAATTGTAGGGGATAATTTCTCATTGCGGCCATTGCAGCCCAAAATTTCTCATTGTTTCCGTTGCAGACCACCTCCAATGGTGAACCTTAAGATAAGGTTAATAGGAATTCAACCGTGCAAGAAATTGAATAGTTCACCAATAATTACTAACTCGTCTATCCTTTTTGAGATACCCATGGTGAGTTGTTAGTATCAATGTTTTAAAAATCGCACGAGTACCCACGAAGCTTACAAGTTTTTTCTTAAAAAAATTTTGACCATTACCTGTCGAATATTCAATGATTGTTCATCGAGACTCGTACGAATACACTGACGAGTATGGTAGGGATTGGGGAGTTGATTTAAAAGTAGTTTTTGGGAAAAAAAATATTTTTTTATATTCTTCTTCCACAATTAAAGAAAATTGTGAGTCCTAAAAGTACGGTAAAGATCAAAAGTTCAACCTCAGATTAAAGAGCAGACATTGGTGCAATGAAAGAGATTTTTTTTTTCATAGTTCCTTCCAATAATGGTAGCACTATATTTTTATAAGTTGGTTTATGCTTGGTCCCCTAAAGGGCCTAGGAATTTTTTTTGATTGGTAGAAAGGGTTTTGAAAGGGTCCTTGAACCTTGTACAAGCAAATAAGAAAGACAAACTAGGACAGAAAGGAAACCTCCCACTTAAAACAAGATATTAGCGGGAGTTAAAATGGAACAAAAGAACATCAAATGACGAGGATAGAAGTCATGAAGAGAACCAAGAAAATCAAAAATAGACTGGAAAACCTCAACCAGAGCAAGGACAAACCGACCAGCTTACTGCAGAATGGACTCACCAGTGTTGGTCTTCTCAATGGGGAGGATGACCTGAAAGGTCTCAGACTTGCTAGTCGTAATAGCTTTTGAAACACTGATTGCATGATCAAGGCCGGTAAGAGCCTTGGACTGGGACTGGTAGATGTTTTCCAACATCCTTTGGTTGAGAAACCCTTACGAATCACCAGGATAATGAAGGTCCCCATGGTAAAATTAGAGAGTGCAGACATCGTATCTAGAGAGGTCAGTTCTAAGGTCGTGGGGAAAGATGTTCCTCCACACCTGAATAGTGGTTTCAGTCACCCCTTTGTTGGCTAGGCAGTCTGCCGCTTTGTTCCCTTCCCGGTATTGGTATTGGATGACAATGTGAGCATATATGACTATGAAAGATTTGCATTAGTGGAGTATGTTTGTCAAAAACCAGGGAGGATTAGCATTACCTCTTAGAAAATTTATTATGAGGAGAGAGTCCCCTTCAATGATCAAATGGTCAAGATAATATGGAGGCTTGAAAAAGAGCTCTTGCTTCGGCCATATTGTTCGTCTGAGTCCCCAAGTTCTCTACGGAAACAAGATTGATTTTCCCTTCATCGTTTATGAGGATGCCTCCCCACCAGTGTTGCCTGAATTTCCTTTAACTGCCCCGTCGAAGTTGAGTTTGAACCACCCAATTGGTGGGGGAATTTACCTGATAGATGACCTGTTGAAAAAAAAATGAGGAGCACTGGAAATGTTAATAAGATTAAATCTGCTGGGAAGGGACGTCTCCAAGCTAGAGGGAGCAAAAAAATAAAAAGAACAGAAGACCGTAGCCGAGGATTTACTCAGATATTTTGAATGCTTTTAATATATTAAAATTAATAATCAGTGAGCACTAATGGCATTGAATTGAAGTGTCCAGAAGCAACATGATTGTGTATGTCGTATAAAGACTCTGATTTACAGTTGTTTCTTTGTGTATCATTTGGGAAGTAAAGTAGACCTTTTGTATTTATGTGCATGGAACAGTGAAGTTCTATAGAACGGACTTAATTTGCCATTCCCACTCTTTGGAACGATGTAGCTCATCGATTGCAGTGAAGTTTGAGAATCTAAGAGAGCCTACAACGGACTCTACATCCTCCACTGTCACTACCCTTCCCACTACGTGCATTTCCCGTGGCCATTTCTGCACATGACAAGAAATTTAGTGAGACAATGTAGTGAGACATGTTGTCGTCTTTTGGTTCACAATAAAAATTATAATAATCATTCAACACATCTAACAAAGTTTTATTACCGGTATATTTGAAACAATGCATATTTAAAACAAAGTTTTATTACCGGTATATTTGAAGGAATGCATATTTTAATAGTTGATCTACTGTCTGTTGTAATTTTAAACTGTTCCAATGATGTCAATTCTTACAAGCAAGTGCAATAGGTGAAACTAGGCAGTTCATCTAATTTTGGGCTTTTTTATCCCAAAGTTCTGAGTTTCACAAAAGCCGGAAAAGTAGGCGGCTTGTCCAAGCCTGTATAGTTGTTTATTCCCAAGTTATGGAGTTTTGCAAGACCTATAACACACCTTATGTTCTTCAACTTCTGACAATACGATATTTTCTTGCGCTTAACTGTTATTGGCAAAGTTATGTTGGTTTTAACTTCGATACCACGGAGCAAAGGAAATATGTTCTATTGCATGTTCAAGTCCTCTGTTTTGTTGCAAGTTCACTAAGGACTTGGACATGGCCTCGTCCACTTAAACTGGAGCTTGCTTATTGGAATTTGTTCCTGGATAGTTATTGAAATGATTTCTGATCAAGTCGTTGGAAATTCAAGTTTTAGGGTTAAATCCTATCATTGATGGATTAAAATACTTTCAGCTTTGAGGTCACTATCATGTAGAGATCCCCGGAAATTTTATTATCATAAAAAATTGGTGTAACTAGACTTTAGCAACAATTAAACAACCTTTCTCAAACTAAAAAATATTGTATTCTTTAATTTTATTTGGTGAACTATTTTGAAAAAATATTGAACATATCACGTAAATTTTATTCAACTTGTAACTAATTAATTACTTGACAATTTTATATTATTAGTATTTTCTTTTCTTATTTTTTCTGGTATTAGCAAATACAAATGGTTTTTTCAGATGAGGTTCTTACTCCTAGAATCATTGCAAGCAACAATTTCCCTCCTACAAGTAGAACCCAAATGATTTCATCAACACAAATCCAAGGAAAAGATTCAATGTGGAAGTATAGAATTAAAGAAAACTTGATCAATCATGATGGTAAAAATCTTAATCCATTCATTGAGACAAAAGCCTATTTAATACATGTTTTAGAATTACAAATTAGAAGATCGATATTGGCAATTTAGGAGATTGTTACATGCAAAAAATATTAAAATAATCTTCCAACTAATAATGCATCATCTAATAATAATGTAATAAAATAGTATATCTTCTTTATTACATTATCCAGGATAGGAAATATTAGGATCCCATCTTAATTTAGAGGAGTCTAAAATCTTGCCCTTGGCTTTGGATTTACCTCTCACTCTAGCTCTTGCTCTTGGCTCTGGTCGCTCTAGCTTTGGTTGCTCTAGCTCTAGTTGCTCTGCCTCTTACTTAGTTAAATACCTTTAGATTCATATTTGGGTTTACATCTAGGTTTGTCACCTCTTGGTCGATTCTCTTCCAATATATTCTCTTCAAAGGGAACTTGCTTATTTACATGATCCCATCATGGATATTTTGAAACTTGTTAGTTTATGTGGTCCTACTCATAGAATTTCTTTTGGAACTTGGTAGTTTACATGGTCCTACTCATAGATATTTTTGAACTTGCTAGTTTATGTGATCCTTCTCATGGAATACATACATAGAAGTGAACTTGATATAAATTTTTGAGCCTTGATGAGACTTTGATATACCTCTGGGTTTATCACCTTTGGATCTTCCTCTGAGCTGACTTTTAGGTCTAAGCATGTCAAGTACTCTTACAGTACTTAAGAAAAAGTGGGATTGACCTCACTTTACTTCTTCAACTATGAGTGTCCTTATGATAATATTCTCATCCTATAAAAATGTATGGATAACAAGTCATTGTAACCACGAGGTATAATAGAGTAGATCATTTCTTATTTCTTACAAGGTTCACTCTATTGGTTTTATGAGTACTCCCCCTTAGCATGAACTCATCATTTGTATTATAAAAGATCCAGAATTCGTTGAGAATGTACCTTTGTATAAGAGTTTTAGAGCCTACATAGAGCAACTACAAGTGTCCTAACTTGCATTATTTTGTGGAGGTGCTAAACTCTATAAAAAATGCATCTTTTACAATCACTTAAATTTGCAAGGAAGATGAAGGTGTTGGATTCCACCAAAAATATACCTTTTCAATTTTACCTTTTTAATACCAAATAAAATCCTTCTTTTTTAATAAAAAATATTTTGAGAAAAATTAAAATATGCATTTTATTAAAACAATATTTTTTATTTTGTAAAAAAATATTCTTTAAAAAATTGTGCCTTATTAAAGTTCTCTCTCTTGCAGATTTAGGCATGCACTCCAATTTCCATTATATACCTTTTACTAAATTAAAAAGAGATCCACATGGATATTTGAACCTGCATCATCTTTGTATCAAGAACTTTAAGAATTAAGCAATCACTTTGCCATCATCTTGAATATGATCTATATTCTTGGAAACCTCTTGTTAAGGCATTTTAAAACCTTAATTTCTATCCTTCATGTTCTCTAGAAAAAACCCTACCAAAAAATTTCCTTCAAAATAATTCCTCTTGTCCATGAGATAAGAGTGTACCTTCATCCACATGGTATTCTCATAATTTAGTGCATACTATCAATTTTTTTAATTTTTGGTTTACTTTTTTGATATGGTATACATGTTTCTATTAGACATAATCATCTTTGATGAGCATGAGGAGTTTTTAGAGATGAAGAATGATGATAGATTCCTAGGCTCACAATGTCTCTTTTTCTTCTCGTATTTATGCTAAAACATTATCAATGGTCAATGGGTCTTACTTATTTATGTATATCTAGAGATGGGGACCACAATTGTATCCTTTTTGTATAAATTCACCTCCTATAAATGAGGTATTACTTATTGAGAAAAACATTTGTGCAAATGCAACATCACTTCTTTTTTGAAGGTGGATCATGGTAATGAATAGTGTGGTACCTTCATCACATTTAGGTAATTTTTTTTGTTGTCGGGTTAAAAATTTTCATATATCCTTGCATCTCCTACTCATCATTAAACAACATCAACTTTTCATACAATATCTACAATTATATTTTACTATTGTTTGTATAGCAAGAGGGTGTTCCCATCAAATAAAGACCATCTCTTCAACACCTCATTAGAGGAAAGATTATTCTTGAGTATATTTTTCTTCATATTTTATTCACGAGAAACTTCTCCTAGTACAAATTTTGTGCTTAAGTCTATGTGAAAAAAATATTTATATTTTTTGACCATAATCTAGTGTTATATCTACGATTGCCCTCATTAATTTCCCTAGTGTTTGCTTCATCTTTGATTATCGAATGTGCACTTTGACAAAACAAATTATTGCTCAACATGCAGGATCATGAGCCCCAACTCCTAGCAATGGTCCTTAAAGGTCACTTTATCACTATAGTGACTAATAACTTTACTAAAAATGATGTTCCCCATCATCAGCCATGGTGAGGTGTTGGAACTTGTTGAGATCTACCAATTAAGCTATTTTATTTATAACACCTCTATAGAGAGTGAATATTACCTTCTATATAGTCAAGATCATAGAACCATGATGGTAGTGAGGGATCTCTCTTCCATAGAATTTTTCTCATCCAAATGGTTCTCACTAGCTTTGAAATTAGGTAGTATCTTTATCACTTCTTTGGTTATGACTCTACTTTTCTAGTTCTCTACATCAAATTTAGATCCCTAAGATCTTGGATTCCCTCTTCAAAAATCCTAATGCTCAAATTGATGTAAATGAGGATGGGGAGATGGTGCAAGTCCTCTTTACCTATATTTGTCCAAAAAACCATTCAAATCAAGGGGAGGGGGAATTACC